>JARHVA010004501.1:530000-607500 GCA_037957365.1 Torreya grandis
TAAAATTGTGTGTTTAGGAGAAACTATTAGTAAATAAGAGAAAGCCTAGATAAGATAAGGATGTCTTGATAAAGTCCAACCAAACTTCTCACATAGCCAATCCAACATAGTGACACGAAAGGGAAAGAGAAAATTAAGTGATCAACAATTTCCTCAATAGCTTTGTAAAGGTAGCATGAAGAGGGCTGAATGAAGCTAATTTTTTGGAGATTGTCTTGGGTTATAATTCCACTTTGAATCGAAATCCATGTAAAAGGACCCACTTTCAAGAGACACAACTTGATCCAACACATAGAATTAACCCACGCCATTGAAGGATATCCCATATGTAAGAAGTAGCACCTAGATTTAACAGCAATCCAATGCATAACATCATCATTTGTATTAACAAATATTTTCCTTTTGAAAAGGATGTTAGAAAGGAGATCACTAAGAATGGGAAGATAAACCTATTTCTTGTGCCTTCAATGTTATATACCATGTAAATAATGTAGCTCCATATAAATAATAAATTTATGCCCTGGTGAGTTAGAAATAAATAAATGAACATAGACAAGGCTCAGGAAGTCTACTAGTGGCCTATGAGCATTCCATGAGTCTTCCAAGAATGCAACATGTATATCATTTTTAATTGTATAGGAGATATGATCCTTGATCAAAGGCCTAAATTTTAACATGAAATTCCAAAAATGTGAACCTTTAGGGGGAAGAAACATAAATCATGCTCAAAATATTCATAATGAAGCCCACTCCAAAGATAATCAGGATTAGTAATCATCCCCTACACCAATTTTATCCCAAAGCCAAATTATGAAGGCTCAAGGTTTTGACTCCTACTTTACCCTCATTTTTAGGGAGTCAATTTTTATCAATTAATTAATGGGTTTTTATTCTTGTCCTCTGAACCGTATCAAAGAAAATATTTCATGATCTTTTTTAAAATTTGAAGCACCTTGCTAGGTGATTAAAGCACCGATGATAAATACATTGGGAGAGCACTGAGAACATATTTAATGAGGGTTAAGCATCTGGTTAATGATATCTATTTACCCTTCCAAGAAAAAAATATTGATCTAAAAGAGATAATCAAGCAACCCCATAAAAAAGCTTTCTCAGTGCCATGGAAAAGTGGATCTCCCAAACACATAACTGGAAGCTTACCGATTTTGAAGCCAAAATATTAAAAAAGGACAACTTGTATTGAGATTTGAAATTGAGGAAGAAAAAACTCATATTTCTCATCATTATTAGTTGGCCTGTGGTGATAAAAGCTAATAGATCACATGATTTTTATGCCAAATTATTGAAGATAAAACAAACAGGAAAAATGAAAATGCACACAAAATAAACATAGAATTTTTTTATCTATTCATTTATTTGCTCCCATAACCATTGTTGTATCTTTCTATAGAGTTGTTGCTCATACAATTAGTTTTATATCTGTTACATTCTATGAAGGAAGCAGAGCTTTGATAGAGTCTTCTTTATTTGCATATCAAAATAGGGCATACAAAATAATTTACAAAAAGAGATAGACTTGAAAGTCTCTCGAAGCCTATACAATAGAGAATGAGACAATTAATAGATTAAATGTCCAAAGAAATTAAATAGATGCATAGATTAAATGAGATAGATTGGGTGCAACTTAAGGCATGTGAGTAGCTAAAAGATATTAATGTTTTTAATTAAAACTGACAAAATAGTTATGGCCGAAAAGAAAGTGACAATGGAGATTAAATGGTTTATATCTGAGCTGGTAGCCATGTCCTCCAACACTCCCCCTTAATCTTCACCTCCATATATATCAGTTACACCCATGTTTTCCCTAAAATGCTCAAAGACATTCTTTGTAAGTGACTTTGTGAAAATATCTCCAAATTTCTCTTTAGACCTACAAAATTTCAAAAATATCTCTCCATTGTTAATCAAATATCTAATGAAATGATAAATAGTGTCAGTATGTTTGTTCCTCTTTTGGAAAACTAGATTATTGGACAATGCCATGGCTGAGTTCTTGTCACATTATATCTTTGTTTCATCTTCTTGTTCATGTTTCAACTCTGCGAACACTCTTCTCATCCAAACTAGTTGGCATGATGACCCTAATGCTGCTACATATTCTACTTCAGCAGATGAAAGTGTGACAATTGCTTGTTTCTTTGAAGCCCATGATATTACACCGGTGCCAAAATGAAAAACATAATTGGATGTGTTTTTCCTATCATCAATGCTTCTATCAAAATTAGTATCTATGTATCCTATGATCTGAAACTCATTTGAGCTTGAATATCGAATCCCATAATTTCTTCTTCCACTCACATACCTTAGGATTCTTTTCCCTAATTTCTAATGTGTGTCTTTTTTAGACTCCATGAACCTTGAGATCAAACTTACACCATACATTATGTCTGGCCTTGTGGCTATTAGGTACATTAGACTACCAACAAGTCTCTTATACATAGTTATATCTAAATTGGATCTTTTATCATCCTTGCCCAACATCAAACCTGTGAGAATTGGTGTTGGTGCTGATTTGTAGTTCAACATGTTAAACCTTTTCAAAATATCATTTGCATACTTTGTTTGAGATATGAATATACCACTTTCATTTTGACTCACCTCAATGCCTAAAAAATATTTCATTAGTCCCAAATTAGTCATTTCAACTTCTTTTTTCATAGCTCCTTTGAACAAATCAATTGATAATTCACCCATGAATATCAAATCATCAACATATAAACATACAATTAGAATTTATCCTTTTTCATTCATCTTTGTGTATAGTATATTCTTGTTAATGCACCTATTAAAACAATTTTTTAGGAGACATGAATTAGTTATATTGTACCAAGCTCTTGGGGCTTGCTTGAGACCATAAAGTCCTTTCTTAAGTCTATAGACCTTGTCTTCCTAGCCTAAAATTTTATACACAGGTGGTTGTTTAACATAAACTTTTTCTTCAAGATAGCCATTTAAGAATGTTGACTTTACATCCATTTCATAAATAGGCCATTTGTTTTGAGTTTCTATGGTAAGCATCATTCTTGTGGTTTCTAAACGTGTTATGGGAGCAAATGTCTCATTTTAATCAACTCCAACCTATTGTGAATAACCCTTAGCAACTAGCCTTGCCTATGGTCTTTGCACATCACCTTTATTACTCAACTTAGTTTTTTAAATCCACTTCACTCCTATGACATCTTATCCTTTTTGAAGGATCACTAATTCCCATGTCCGATTCTTTTCTATATAATTTATTTCTCCATCCATTGCATATACACATTTTTCATCTTTTATTGCATCTTCAAAATTAATTAGATAATCTATTTGTGAATATAAATCATAAAGAGAAATCATACCTGCATTATTTTTGCCTTTATTTTGCTCATAAATATCTCTTATAATTCTGATTTTTTGTCTCATTATGCTTGCTAAGGTAGGATTTGACATGTCACTTGAAGTAGAACCCATGAAATGTGGACTTGTTGGTCCTGCACTAAAAATCCATATTGTATATGGTGTTTGTTATCCACTTGTTGGAGTGCTTTCTTGAATGTGTAAGGCTACGCTTACACTTGATGATGGTGTCACTTGTGGACCACTTTGTTGAGGTTGAATGGATGTGGAAGGATTCATATCTAAAGAAGTATTTTTTGGTATGAAAACTTCATTTTCCTCTTTTGGTATGCTTACTGATATGTTGACTATTTTTTCTACACTTCTATCCCATGCTTCCTCTTCTATGAACTACACATCTCAGTTGATTATTACCTTTTTTGTTATTGGACTATACAACTTGTAATCCTTTGATTCATTACCATATCTATTAAATATGATTTTTTCTCCTTTGTTGTCTAAGTTCTTTTATTAATTCATTTGGAACATGTGCATATGCCACACATCCAAAAACTCTCATATGAACAACACTATGTTTTCTTCCAATCTAACCTTCTTTCAAAATCATGTCATTGACACTCTTTTTTTGACATATATTCATTATATAAAATGTAATTGATACAATTCAACCCAATATTAATTTAACAAATGTTTTTCTTTCAACATGTTTCTAGCCATTTCCATGATAGTTCTATTTTAACTTTCAGCTATGCCATTTTGTTGAGGTGTATACCTAGTTGTAAATTTCTTATGAATTCCATGGTCCTTGAAATTTTTTAGAAATTTATTTGAATCACCATATCCATCTATTCTCAATGCTTTGATGTAGTTCCCACTTTATTTCTCAACAAGAGCCTTAAATTGATAAAAATAATCAAACACTGCACTCTTATCCTTTAAGAAGTAAAACCATGTTTTCCTTGACTAGTCATCAATGAATGTCAAAAAGTAGAATCTTCCACCAATTTAAGGTGTTTGAATTGGCACACATAAATCTAAATGAACAATCTCTAAAGGTATTTTTTCCTTCATTAACTTGCCTGCTGGAAATGATTCTCTATGTTGATTTACAAATATGCAGCCTTCACATATTCTTTTTGGTTTCTCTATTAGAGGTAATCCCTTGAACATGTTTTTCCTATGAAGAAAATTTAGGCCTCCAAAGTTTAAATGCCCAAATCTTAGATGCCAAAGCAAATTTTAATCTATTATTTTTACTTGAAATATTGCTTCCATGACTATTGTCTTTTCTTTTTTATTCACTTATGGAGCCATTGAGTGGTGTGCTTGAGCTAATCTACATTCAAATCCAATTTTAACCTTAGGATAAACATCATATTCTTTGTCATTTGGACCTTTTCAATGACCTAATTAATTGGAAATTTATCTAAAACTATGCACTCTTTGTTTTTGAAAAACACTCTATACCCCTTTTGAATGAGCTACCCAATGCTCATCAAATTATGTTTTAATATGGGAATAAAATAAACATTGGAGATATATTTTTTCTCCCCCTTATTGGTTAGAATGTTGATGTTTCTTTTTCCTTTGACTGCTACCTTATTGTCATTTCCCAAAGTGACATCTGATTTTAGTTTTTCATCCAAACTAGAAAACATTTCTAAGTTCCTTGCCATGTGGTTTCTACAACCTGAGTCTAAAAACCATACATCCTTTTCAATTGCTTGTGAAATATTACATACTAAAAACATGGATCTTTGTTCTGATTTGTAGTTGTGGTTCTTTTGTAAAATTTGCAATTTGTCTGCCAAAATCATATTGTTTCTTTCTACAATCATTTGAATAATGCCCATAGTTTTTGTAACAATGACATTGGACTTGAGATTTATCATACGTTTGGCCTTGAGGCTGATTTTGAGTTGCATTTTGATTTCAGTATTGGATGCCACCTCTTCCACTTGAGTTGATGGGTTGTTTCTTCCACCTCTATACAAATTTGTTCCTCTACCTCTAAAATTTGTTCTTCCTCTACCTCTTCCATGGATTATTGATTCTTGTGTCTTGAAAGCATGCTCCAAAGTTGAGTTTGCTGACCTATTTAGCCTATGTTTATGAGGAATAAGAGATGCATGAAGCTCATCAGCGAAAAATTCTAAGAGATTCTTTGTTTCTTCTATCGCCACAACTATGGATTCAAACCTTGTGGGTAAACTCCTTAAAATCTTTTCAACAATTTTTCTATCTTCAAGTGTCTCACCGTGAGATTTGATTTGATTAACTAAATCAATAACTTGTGTTAAGAATGAGTTTATTGAATCTGAATCCTTCATAAATATTGTTTCAAAATCTCTTCTTAGCATTTACATCTTTGTTGTTTTCACCTTTGCAATTCCTTGGTATGCTATTTTTAAAATATATCATGCTTGTTTGGACTTTGTTGATGTTCCAGTCCTTGGGAAAATGCTCTCATCTACAACTTGAAATATGTAGAATAGAGCTTTTAAGTCTTTCTTCTTATTATCCTTTAGTAGATCCTTCTCTGCTTGAGATAGAGCATTATATGTTGTTGCATCTATTGGTTGTGGAAAACTATTCTCTACTAGATCCCATCTGTCTTGAGAAAGAAACAAAGCTCTCATTGTGATAGACCAATAGTCATAGTTTTTGCCACTGAATTGAGGAATTTATAGATTTGTCAATTTTCTGCTTGTGGTTGCCATTGTTGACAGTGCATACTTTTTCATGATGAATCCCTTGATAAATTTCAGCTCTGCTAAGCCTTTCTTTGAATAACCTTAAACTCTGATACCACTTGATAAAAGCTAATAGATCAAAGAAAATTTATGCCAAATTGTTGAACAAAAAAAAACATAAAAACAGGAGAAAATGCACACAAAATAAACACATAATTTTTTTAATCTATTCATTGATTTGCTCCCATAACCATTGTTGTATCTTCCTATAGAGTTGTTACTCATACAATCTGTTTTACATCTACTGCATACCAGGAAGGAAGCAGAGCTTCGCTAGAGTCTTCTTTCTTAGCATATCAAAACAGAGCATACAACATAGTTTACAAAAAGAGATAGACATGGAAGTCTCTCAGAACCTGTAGAAAAGAGAGAAAGAGACAATTAATAGATTGAAGGTCCTAAGCAAGTAAACAACTACATAGATTAAATGAGACAAATTGGGTGCAGCTCCAGGCGTGTGAGCAGTTGGAAGATATTAAAGTTTTAAATTCAAATTGACAAAATATGCGTGGTTGGAAAGCAAGTGACAGTGGAGATTAAATAGTTTGCAGCTGAGCTGGAAGCCATGTCCTCCAACATGAGGCTTCCTCATAAATACAGATAATATTTTTCAACATAAGAGATTAATGGACATATACATGTCGAAAAAGAATAACATCATCAGAAAATTATTGGTATGTGAGAGTTCCCAAACAATATGCCAGTTTTGTGTCATGAAGTTCTTTAGAAGCAGCTACGCCATGAATGGTCTGACCCAAAGCTTCAACCATTAGGATGAAGAGCAAAGATCACTAAGGATCTCAATTGCAAGAAATGTAACGACTCTGGTGCATTTCACGTTAAAATGGCGCGAAACGATGACGTGAAGGGTACGATGTTTTGGACGGCCCAACGGGCATCACATCATTTTTGCAACATCATGCCAATCCGCAACACCAATCGACAATGCAGGTCCGTGAAGACGTAACGATAATGACAACCGAAATGTCGTGAGCTTGTCCAGGGTGAGCCCTCGAGCTTGGGTTATCATTTGCCACATGTGACCGCATAACACCTGGAACGGGGATATCATAATCGATGAACCACCATTGGCCCACTCCTTTAAGCGCCTTACTATATCAGTGCTAAAAAGGAACATTTTTACCCGCAGTGGAGTACAAAACCGTGGGATGGGACCATCCAGGTTGAGGCCTAGCCTAACCGTCGAGTCGTTGGGGCTTATGAGAGAATGGTCGTGCAACGGATTAACAGAGATTTTAGTTCTATTTGTTCTGCAAAGGTAGGCCCAGGAGTTGAACAAGTGCCAAAAGGAAGACCCGTCGATTATTACGTGGTTCACCGTGCAACACACTGAAATTCCATCTTTGAGCTTCGTTATCTATAGTAATCATATTCACAGGGATCTTAATTTTCATTTACATACTGTTAAAAAAGTAATTTCAGGGCAGATGGAAAACAACGTTGTGAAATTAAGATGGAAAACAACTTTTTTTTAAAATGCATGATATACGACCTAAATAGAAGTCCAAAAAAAATTATATAATTATTTTATTTTATCATTTTTATAAACCGTATTCACAAAAAGTGTTTTTTTCTAAATAAATTTAATATTTAAATTGTTTAGTATTTAAATTATTTTTAAAGTATTTAAATAAGTTTAATATTTACATTTTTTGATATTTAAATTGTGTGCCAAGATGTTGCACTCAATAGGAGCATGGTTCCAACCTAAAATAGGGACGACAGACTTTGCATAGTCCAATTTTTATCAAGCCAATTAGGAGAGTTATGAAAATGATCCAACCTTTTTGCAATACTACTAAAGCACAATCGTCTATTAATCCAAGAGAAAATCCCAATCTTCGGCTCAATGTCATGTAAACCATTAAATCAACACAAAGTCGAATAAATAAATTTGAGATTGGTATTATCGCTAAAGGTTCTCTCTTCTCTTAGCACTAGAATGGATAGCATTTAAATCACCACCAAGAAAGAATCTCTCGATGAGGAATTTAGAGAAAATCAAGGATAAATCATTCCATATTATTTTCTTGAGAACATGATAACTCGGGCCATACATATTGAGAAGAAGGAAACATAAGACATAACTGAAATCAGAGATCAGATAGAGCTTCCAGTTTGACCCATAACTGAGAAATTCTATCTAAACCACAACCATAAACTAGATTATAGCTAAGCCTCTAGGAAGAAGCTAAGGACTCAACAAAAAACCATTGCCACCTCTTCTAGCTCTTATTCGTGAGAGAATTAGCTTCCAAAATATCAAGCTTGTTCTCCTGAAGGATCAATAGGTCAAGATAGTAGGACAATAGTAGATGCTTAACCAATCACATTTTTTAAGGGGCATTTAATCTCCTAACATTCGAATAAATTATCTTCGTTGATCCATAGAGGGGAATTCCAACCCCGCTTTCTAGAATCAAATAAGTTAGTTATGATTTTTTTGCTTGCCATTGAAAACATTAGTTGTTGCACAACACTTCATAGTTTTAAATTCAAACTTGATTAGATGGCCCTAATTACGTTGAGAGATCTTGCATTTGGTTTGAGAAATTGAAATAATTTATTTGGACTTCAACTCTTCTTTTGACGCACTCTCTTTCTTCATCATAGATGTTCCACCAACCTGCTAGTAGTCCATGTGAACTAAGAGGACCCTCTAAAGTATCCACCTGAGATGAGCATTTTAAAAAGGATTTAATCATTTTAGTTTTTTCTAAAATCATGCCACAACTTTTAATCATTGAAGGGGATAAATTTTAACCCTTATCAAACAAATCCAACAATACCTTAGGTTCTTCTATTTTTAGGCCGTTAATGTTAGAATCGTGGACCCTCTAACCATTTTCAAATTAACTTGCAGATAGTAAAAGCCTTAGAATGGGCCTCACTCTTGACCTTCCAAGTTTGAAAACCAAGAGTCCACTTGGGGGTCAAACACGATGAACAAAAACATTTAGTTTGCTTAAGAATTCAACATTTAAGAGAATGAAATGGGATATTGTCTAAGTAAAATACTATTGCCACACTCTCCTTAAGGTTTATGGCAATTATTTCAAAAATTTCCTTGTCAAGATCCCTTAGTGGATAGTCTTGCATAAGAAGCCAAAAGAACTTATTTATTATTGCATCAAGATGGATGAAGTCCCCCAACTAGCCACTGAGATCCTTGAGACAATTTTCGACCCAATATACCATCGACAATCCATAAAACCTGATCCAAATTGGAAATTGACCTCTTTTAACTAAATGAAAATCACAATTTGGGTGCCAATACTAAAGTCATAGACCATCTCCTTCTAAGGACCTGAAGGGTTTATCCAAAATTTCCTCCTCCTTTAAAGCTTTAGGGAGTATGGATACAAAAATTCCTTTGTGGATAAATTTGAGAGAGATATCAACTCGGATAGACTTGGAAACCAAAGCTTCTATGAATTCGATTATAGATCATTTGCCCATGAATTTTCCAAAGAGTGCTCTATTTTCTAGATCTTGAATGCTCTAGTCGAAAACATTAACTTCCCATGTCAGTTATTTTGTCTGCCCTAGTAATATACCATCCCATGTATGAAAAGGAGACAGAGAAATACCATCATTTGAATGCTTCAAAAGACCTTGGGCCAAAATGCTACCAACAATATTTGGAGAACCCTTTCCCAAAGGGATCCTATTCGCACCCATTGCCACATCCTTCTAAAATTTTAAACCCTAAGGTAGAGGGTGTTCGTATTGGAACCTCTCAAACCCTAGCCTAGAAATCATTCTCCTCGACAATAACCTCTATCTAATCCTCATTGTCCAACACTCCTACTCTTCTTTGACTTCCTCTTTGAAACTGCACTAGAACTCCTTGTTTGAGGGATCTGTGAAATTGGAAGCTAGGGTTTGGGTATCCCGTTTCTAATTCCCACATGTTCATGCCATCATTCCCACCTTGTCTCAATATTATTACCGAAAATAATATTCATTTTTAGTAAAAGGTGTTTCTATCTAATATTCTGTGTTTATGCTTTCCCTGATATAAAAATGTTGTAATTTTCCTTTATTTGATCTAATTTATTTAAAAGAATAAATTTTTTATTTTAAATGAATGGATTTAGTTCCTTTATGTGGAAGGAAACTAATGAAAGAAGGAAAGAACGATGAAAATATTATTATTATTATTATTTTTGTTTAGATTTGTAAAGATGTTTAACAATGTTAAGAATGTTTTCAATGGGAAAATATTGCATATACTAGGTTTGATTTAGTGTGCATGTAAAAAAAACCAACTTAGTAAAATAGCTGATTTCTAATGGTTGTTGTAGAACACAAATGTATAATTAAAAAGTGAGGAGTGAGTTTTGAACTACATGCAACATGTGTCTATCAATTATAGGAGTCATATTTATTTGTGTTCCCTAACACCTAGATTTCAATAGCAGCTCATTTTATTTTGATCATGTCACATATGTATTCAATACTTTAATTCTAAGTGAACAAAACATAGATTTTATAAATGTATTTAATTTTTTTTAGGTGAATATTGTCTTTCCATAGTTTGTAATATTAAATTCTGAATGTGAATGTGTTTTGTTTCAATCTAATTGTCTACTTTTTTTTCCTATTTGTGTGGACACCTCCATATTCCTATGTTAAATAAGTAAATTTATTGTGACAATTCCACATTCTTATTTTTTACTATTATATTGATTCTCATTGTCACTTGGGTTTGCATTGATGCAGTGTGCACTTGATACCTTCTTTAAAGATTTAAAAAACTATTAAATTATATATAATGTATAGTTCTTTTAGTCATATTTTCATTTTGATTATGGAAATTTTTAGTAAAAAATGTAATTATTAAGAGTTTTTTAATTACTGATTGTAATCTTTAATTTTCATTTAAAGTAAATTAAAACAAAATAACATCTCCTTGATTTTATGTTTTAACCATAGACACAATTTAATATTTTAGTATATTTAGTTCTAATGAATGCCTAAAAATGATTCTTATAATTGTATTACGTATCAAATTTATTGTCAACTACTAATAAGCATAAAATAAGTGGCATTGGTTATCTTGTATATTAAAACTTGAACTAGTTTGAAATTTAAAAAAGAAGATAAATGTATATGATCATTTCATGGCATGGATATTATTTGAGAGTTTAAATTAGTGTTTAATATCTCTTGCATTTTCACCTCAAAAATATAGTTTGTGTGTTGGTTTTATTATTATATTTTTGACATTAGTTGTGTTCTTTTTAAAATAATATGTTGTTCAACCTAGAAAAACCTACCTAGGTATTGATATGGGAGAACATTTAAAGCCAAATTTATAACTATGTAACAAGCCTTGAATTTATTTACTTATGCTTATATCAGATGTTAGTTATCTAGATCAAAAATCAATGAAATATTTGATGTCAACAGTCGTGAACCAAATTTGTTTCTTGTCTTATATGCTTCCCTTGGTTAATATCTCATTTCCTAAAGTCTTTCTGGCCCTTCAAAATATGGTATGTTGGAATTTTAGACATCCAATTCCTAATACCATTGTGTTGAAATTATCAATCTTATTTGAAATTTATTCAAACACATAATTTGTGCCTAAATCACTTAAAAATGCTAAATGGTTCAATATTGTCATATACAATTGTCGATTTATGCTAATGTATCCCTAAATGGGGTAATGCATTTTATGCGATTATTAAATTTTCTCAAGTCACTTCGAGTCAAAATGACAAAAATATAATTTGATCCTTTGAACCACTGAATTATTTTAATTCAAAATCACACAACACATGCATGTGTTATTTCACATCGATAATGTCCTAAATGTGATAATGGTATGTATGAAAGTGACACCTTATTCTAATTGTAGTCTAATAAAATTATGACCCATAAGCCATATATGCAATAAATATCAATTTTAAGGTGTCCAATGTCCCTCTAATTCCCCTCCCTTCCAAATATTTATTAGGGTATTTATAGATTATGTCTCCAAAACTGAATTAATTCATGGACACACATTGATATCAATATGGAAGGTCATTGTTGATAATGATCAAATTAAAAAATATATAAATAGGAGGGCCAAGACCATGATTTTTAGGCTTCATTTATATAGACTTATTGTGTAGAATTCTCTCCACAACCTTCCTTTATGTGGTATTATTATGCTTGATTTACAATAGGATAAATTTAATATAGGCATAACATTGATTCAAATATCATGAGCCTAATTTCATTGGTGCATAAGAGATAATGGATAATTGCATTCATCATTATTAATGACTTGAGCACTAAATCAAGGGAAAAAATCATGTTTTGAGTCATATTGGGATGATGGGATGCTCTTGGAAAGGTATTATTAATGTGATTTCTTTTGAAAGCTCTTAATTGTTATTTATAAACCCTATTGAAGCAATTGGCTTGGCTAGTTATGTTCATATGCATTTTCTTATGGTTTACTGACTAATGCTTGATCTAACACATTTTTTATTCCACCTCTACATCTTGGTCTATCTGGTAGGATCACACATCCCATATAAGCAAGGATTACAACTTGGCATATTTATATTTCTGTAAAAGTCCTTAAAAATCCATAAAAATCAAGTTTTAACATGATTTTTATTATGTTTTTGTGTTTTCTTGGAATAAGCTTATGTAATGACTGGTATCAGTTTACCATAACTGACATCGATCATGTGTAACTGGTATCGGTTATTTTGCAGGGTAGAACATGGTTAAATATTTGGGTTTTTGAGCTTTCTTGAATGTTTCAATTTTTTATTTTGGATTTTGAGTCTCTATTTGAATAATTTATTACATGATACAAAAAAAAATTCTAGAGATTTTATATTAACTTGGGTTAGAAAATGTCTTTTGTAAAAATATTTTTTGCCTAACGGTTCATAGGTAATGGGCATTGGTTTTTATCAATCGATATTAGTTATTTTATGATCGTCATTAGTCTTGTTATAACTACCATCGATCACTATCGACCAATGTCAATCTATGTGTAATAGAAATAGAGAAACATGGTTAGCTCTTGTTATAACTAAAATTATAGGTCATGCACGGAAAAGTGCCAAATTTGAACATGGTTAAGTCTTGAAAATTTCCATTTGGTGCTTAAAATTAATTTAGATGGTTTATACAGAGATTGTTTTGTGAAAATGTTCAATGTTTGCAACTAAGGCTAAGCGACCAAAAAATTCACTAACATCTCAATTTAGCACATAAAATAACTATTCACTTAAATTTCAAATTATTTAAAGTATTTTGTTTCATGCTAGATCATTTTATACTTATTTTTTTTTTCAAAAATGAAAGATGCGTGTATGGTCTCCCCATCCCCTTTAGGGAATTTAGGTGACCAAAAGCACCTCTTCCTTAAAATTTTACCTTGCTAAAGGAGTGAAAATAATTTTTTTAAGGATCTACCCAAAACCCATATGGTTTGGATGATCTAAACATAACCTTTAAAGAATTTTCACTTGATCATTTATTTTATGCAACTTGGTTTATGAGGAGTTTATAGCCTCCTCAAAAGTTGTTTAAGGAATCTTTGACATATGGTTTCATCTACCTGGATTGTTTAAATCCTGATCCATAGTGGGGTATATAAATGAAGGCACATATAATTCAATTATCATGGTGTTGAATGCTTAACCTCTTAAGTTGTAATAAAAACTTGAGTCAAGTCTTCTTAACTAGGGGAGTTCACTAAGAAGTATGTGGATGGAATTGATATGTAAAGGAATAGTCCCTTGCATAGTAGGTTGATGAATATAAAATTGATTGACATGAGACATTTCTAGTGTTAATTGCACTTGAAACCATTTAGACATTTAAAAAAATAGTTTTAGAACAACCCCACTTGTCATGGATATATTGTTGATGTAGGGCAAGTAGCCCATGGTTTCATGTCCTATACAATCTCTTGGGAGAAGAGGGAGGTTTAAAAACCCTACTAATTCATGCACTTTTATTTCTGGATTAACACTTAAAAGACACCCAAGAGCACCTATATAGATGGAATTCAATGATACCAAGCCAACTTGTCCATTTAGGGCTTTGGACATTATACTTAGTTGTATTTAATCTTTTCCCTTTACTTTATTGGTCTTATTTAAGTCCAAAACTTGTTTGTAAAGAAAAACATGTCAACCAAGCACATTTTTTATTCCACCATTTTATTTAAATAAGGGGGCCTTATACTGACCAAATCAAAATAATTGTTTGCCTTGTTCAAATCCTCATTTGAAGCATTGTGTTTATCTTATCTAAATGACATTGTTATGTTATCTATTTGAGTCTAAATCATCTTGCAGAAAATTCCAAGTCCTTCATTTTTAATTAAAATTCAGAATCTCTCCTTTCTAAGTTCTAGGCCAACATGTTAATTGGATTACCATTTGCACTTGTTTTGAGTTAATTTGGGTATGATTCCCCATTTGGGTGTAAGACTATTTTATAGACTCACCATCCATTCTGGTAATTGTGAACATAGGTTATCTCACATATAAGTCACGCTCTAAGTTCTAGAACCAATTTTATTTCCTATTACCATGTTGCAGTTTTATCCTACCCATTTGGTTTTAGTTTTATATTAAGAAATTCTTTTGTGTATTGACATCTTCAATTTATTAGTTCACATTGTTTCTTTCCTCATCAGAAAGACTTTTTTCTAATTTTTTAGTTGAAACTCATCGAAGCTATCCCTAGGTTTTATGGTATTGATGTATCTATTAAACCTATGACTGGTGTACTAATTTGCACTATAGGTTTTAGATTTATCATGCCATCTTCTAATTTAACAATTTCAACCCATCAAATTTGAGTAGTTTCATGAACATTTCTTCTAATTATCTTGAACTATACAAATTCTCTTTATTGTGGTCTCTTTCTACATTGTCATTTATTTAGAGAAAATCAAAACACACCTCATTAACATTTTCAAAAGAAATTCCAAATCTTGACAGACATAGACAACAACCTTCTAGATATGATGCAAAGGTATACTCGTAGTGGGGTTTATTATGGTTGTAGTTGTGAGGAGGAGCATTTTTATGGTCACATGAGCACTCTGTCATATTTGAGGATGTCACACTTTTTGGGACTATTTATTGAATACCAATCTTATCCATGATGATTTTTGTTCATCATCCCCATCCTTCCCATTTTATTTATGTGATATGCTCAAAGGTTACCATTTTAGGATATCCCCTTTTGATTTGGATGTCATGTTCTAGGGTTACTATTTTAGGCTATCCTCATTTAGTTTACACATGACACAAAGATTTGAGTCCTATGAAGGTTACCATTTTAGGATATCCTTTTACTTTGGCTTATGCAAGTAATCAAGATATGTAATGTTAGAATGTTACCATTATAGGACCATCAAGGATATTTACTGAACCTATTATTAAGGATTGTCAATTTAAAGAGATAATCTTTATTGATCCCTTCTTCTATAGTCTAATTTTTGGAGATCCCATTATTTAACCACAAACCATGGTTCTACATGAACCAATTACTCCCCCTTTAAAAAATCTATACCGGTCTTCGATCCACAATAGATCCAATCATTGACTCTTCAAGAGTCATCTTGTGATGACCAAAATGTGTTTAAATTTGATATTTTTCAACCAATTATAAACCAAGACCATAATATTAATGTTGAACCACCCATTTATTATGACTCAACTTGTGATGAAACACCCTTTGATATTTTACCTATTAACGAGGATTCTTGCTCTAACAAGGCAGTCTTTATTGAGTCATTATTAATGATTATAAGTACCTTTGTAAAAAGCATTACCTTGACCATTTTCCTATTTTTAAAGATCCTCACCTATTGGACATGCTAGTCATTATAGAGTTATCTCTTGATCTTTTTCCACTTGTTGATGAGTCTCATTTTGATAGGCCAGCTTTTTGTCAAGTCACACCTTTAATGATTTCCTCTTTTTAAGGGGATTCACCTAGATGAACCAGTCTATGTTGAACCATTCCTAGATGAAACTATTTTTTCAAAGGCCATTATGTAATCAATGGTCATTATTTATCGAAAATGAAGCATTCAACAAAAAAATATTATAGAAGCATCCACATCAGATGAAGAATAAAATTTAGAGTCAGGTTCCCTTTCTTACTTGACATTGGATTTAGCATCAAAAGAAAAATAACTATCAGTCTCAACATTAGATTTAGAGTCTGTTGACTTGGACTTAGCTTCAAAATCAGATTAGAGTCATGGTTGTTACAACATTTGTTACGCTTTCCTTGAAGATTAATTTAAATATATTTATGATCTTGGTATAATTTGTTAAGATTATTAAATCAACATCAACACAAATTATCCTAGTATATTCTATGAGGATTATTTTATCTTTCATCATTATATTATTATCACCCAATATAGCCATTATATTGAAATCCCACCACCCACAAGTGATAATTGGGATCAATAAAATAATAGTTTTTAAAACTACATCTATGGTGACATACTATTTGCAAAATATTATGGGGACCAAGACCACACTCATGTAGGTTAAGATAAATCTCCTAGTGAAACCTTTTTAGAGGTACTAGAGGATGATCAAAGTTTAAACTCAACATATTTTAGTGAAACCTTTGAGAAGGCACTCGAATATAATCAAAGTCAAATGTCAACATCCATTAGGAAACATTTTTAGAGGCATTATGGGATAATAAAGATAATTTCATTGGTGAAAACCTCTTTGAGGCTCCAATAGCTGAGCATAATAGTTCTTCAGTACTTGATGAAGACATTTTTCAAGATCAAATCAATATAGCTAATAATATATAGTATAATCAAATTGTTGAAATTCTCAAGACCAAACAACAACAAAAATTGGTGGTCTTATCGAGAGCATCTTCAGAAGTCTTCAACCTTGCCATAACCAAAAATATGTCAAATCCAAAATCATTAAAATTTTTAATCTTCATTTGTTTACCAACCATTATACATTCCACTATCTTCTACCTTTTCATTACAAACTTATACCATTTATCTTATGCCTAACATTATTTACCATCACTAGATTCACTTTCATATATAGAAGATACAAAGGTACATTCTCTCTAAGTTTGAAAAAAATAAAATCAATGGATAATGAGGATTAAAACAACATTACTGAATTCTAAATATACATTAGGTTCTTGATAGAGCAACTATTCAGACAAGGAGTTGGTTTGTAATTTTTATGATTTTTTTAGTTGTCTCATATGTTGAATAAGAGAAGCATATCTACATCAGAAAGAGTAGTAAAACCATTTTTCATTTACCATTTGCCCTTATATTTTCCTTACCTTGTCTTTTGGGGGTAACCCTATAGACCATTTCATTTTAAGCATCTTATACCATTGTGTCTTTCATTATTTGAATTACATGGTCTTGATGTCCTTTGGGACTATGTAGGTATTGCTCAGTTCTTACTAATGTTAGCTTGGTAAACTTAGCCATTCTCTCACTATTTTGTGAGTAATTTTTAATGTTTGAATGCTCTCACTATTTTGTGTGAAAACTAAGACATGCTCTTGTTGTTTTATGAGGCAATAACCACTTGGGGGTAATGCTCCTACCATTATACCCAATTACCTTGTGATCATTTTATTTATGCCATTTTATCATACCATTTCTTATTATTGATGAACATTTCGTTTAAGTCATATTTCCCAACCTATTTTAAATCTTGATTCCTATGGCTCATCCCACACCTTTTGCGACGAGATTTTGATCCAATTTCAATAATTTTAGAATTTTGTGTTTAAAATGATGGTCTATGTAATTCATGTGATAGTAGATCTGGAAAGTTATCTTTCATTTATATTTTATCTAGTACTATTGATTATAACCACCTATGGGGAAATTAGTATTTTATTTGGTATTGGTGATTGCAATATCCTTTGGGCTAATAGGTATTATGTTGTTGTTTCCTAATTATAGCAATTTATCAAAAAATTAGGAATAAAACCCTTTTATCATTCATTATCGCATCTACTACTAATTATTATATGCAATCAAAATTACATTATGTACATAAATTAATCCTAAATATGATAAGAATATAACACACCTACACTTATAATTGGGTATACAATTGTTAAGCAATAACATGACCAATATGGGGATTTGCTAGACCTGATTAGGGGTTCCAAAGCCTAAAGTCTAAAACAATCACACAATAACCCTAAAAGAATCCTATGATTTTATATTCACTTATGCTAATGAACATGAAAGTAAACTATTCTAATAAAAATAAAAGTAAACTAATCTAGTGCACACCAAAGCTTGTGGCGTAAAGAGAGGGTTTAGATGCAAAGTAATCAAATATGTATAGTGAACTTCAAATAGAGTAAGTATGAGTAACACAATAAAAAAATGTATATAAAGAATAATATAATTCAAAGAGAGGAGAACAAAGTTATAATATACTTCACTAAATGTGAACCCATCTTAATTCAATCACTCCCTTGGCCAATGGGGCTTCAAAATAGGTTGTTTTAGTTCGTACGGATCACTTTGTTTGGGAAAAAGATGTAAGACATATCCATAAGACTAAACTCTCCAAAATCAGAAACCTAAGCTAAGTTTCCTCAAGTAAAATGGTAAAAGAGTAGATTGTGAAGCAGCGTGAGTGAATAATAACTCTTTATTGCCTTTTCTTGAAATAACTAAAGGACTTTATATATATATAGGAATATCTTTCTAAAAAATCACTTGAACATGTCATTTGTAATAATTCAACTGGGTCAACCTAGTAAATTCTTGATCTATTGCCTAAGGTCTAAGCTAGGTCAGTAGGAAGATAAATAGACCAAAAGGGTTAAAGTCACCCTAGAAAAAACTAGGTCGACTTGGTCAACCTAGTTGATTGAATAGGTCAAAAGAGTGATAAGGTAAGAAATAAAGGATAAAAAAGAGGAAAAAGCCTAGAAGACTATGCAATGGAGGATAAATAGCTTAGGAAAACATTTTAGGAGATGAATGGATTAGAAATAATATGGCAATAAGGGACAAAAATCCTATAAAGTACCAAAGGTTTGGCCACCCTTTTCCCGATTCACCCCTTAAGGCATGCACTTAGAGAGATTGAGTCATGATGGGTTACTGCAAGATGTAAAACATCAATATTTGATAAAATTTGAAAATATTATGTGTATACATATGTTCCACTCGAAGATCATCATGTGTCACTAAAGTTTAATAAGGGATGTTACTTTCAAAAATAACATAAGGACACACACAATGTTGATGCTAAAAAAAGTTTTACTATTTTAAATAGCATAAAATAACTAAAGATAAATGACATAAAAGGAAAATAACTAAAAAGTAAAACTGATGTGCACCTTAACTTTCCTTTATCATGGGATGATTGTTATTTGTGTTATTAGTTTTCATTATGGTGGGTGTATTGACTACATTAAACAAACCCAAGAATATAAAACCAAGGAGAAAAACAAAACAAACTCAAGCAAAGATAAGATAACTGGTGCTATGTGGATGAGACATACTTAGGAAATCTGGTAGGCCAGGGTGACAAGTTCCATGTTAAACCAAAATAACAAGTCAGACAAGAGTAAATCGAGTAACTAAAAAGCCAATGTTACTAAAGAAAAAAAGACTTGAACAAGTAAACCTCAAGTAAGAAAATGCAAACTCACCAAATCAAACAAAAGATACACATTTAAAAAGGAATGATAATCAAGACAAACTAATGGAAAATGGAAAAACAAAATGGTAAAAAAACATTGATGAGTGAGAAGTAACAATCCACATCTCACTCAACAATGAAAAAAAGGATGCGTAAAAGTGAAAACAACATTCTTGAGTGAGTAGTAACAAACCACATCTCACTCAACAATGAAAAATGGTGCGAACTCAAGTGTCCATGACAATAAGACAACAAAATAATGATAAATGGTAAAAGGAAAGTAAAGTAAGTCTAGTAAATGTAAATCATTTGATGAAAATAAAATGATCTGAAATTATTCAAACCTATTATTTTTCTTATAAAGATAGATAAAAATTAAATAAAGTAGTACTATCATGTTTTCAGGAATAGAAGAAGAAGGAATTTGAAAGAAGAGGGAAAATAGATTTGGAATCATAATTTCACTATCAAGGGGGGAGAATGAAATGGGTGGATGGGAAAATGAAGAAAAAACCAAGGTAGAGAAAACTCTTTATCAAAGTCAAGAGGCTCAAATTTGCTTTATCAAAACAAGAAGACTATTGACCTTAAAGACTCTGAAGAACATCTCATAGTTACACAAGTCTTAAGTCAAAAAATGGAGTACATAGATCATTAAATCAAAGCTATATGCGTGAAAGCTAAAATGAACCTACCTCACTGTGACATGTTCCCCATTCTTCACAACCCATTATAGAGTCATCAATATACTATGAAGATTGCTTACTTGCATGAGAAAGTATGTATCACCATAGATTTTTTTGGATTCCCCTATTCTGAGATATTATCCTACCACACCCCAAAGGACTTTGGATCTATGTGAAGTTGCCTATGGATTTTGAGATTTAATTGGAGATAAGAGATGTGCTTATAATCACGTATTTTTGTGTGGTTTTAACTTTTAATAATTGCATTTGCCTTTCAGATATTGTTGCATTTTGTTTCAAATGATTTAGATATTTTAACTTTATTGGTGGATTTTTTTATTCCTCCTCTATACATATTTGGAAAACTAAACATGGGTGCTATAGATGACTTTGATTTCAAAACTTGGGACAAGTTTTCCAAGAGAGAGAAACTTCAAAGAGCATGAGGTCTAAGAGTCTCATAAATCTACATGAAATAAAAGTTATCTCTTAATTTTAAACTTGTTTTATCCAATGTGAAGATGAAAAAATAGGGGAAATCAAGAGGAATGACACATATAATAATTTACATTACTTCAAATCGTAAAAAATGTGATAAAATATAAAGAGGGATACAATAACAACAAAGGTGTGATTATTTATCATAAGAATGAGGGAACTGAATGAAAAATATGATAACATAGATTGTTATGAAAATTACATCTAATAAGGGAAGCAAAAGATAATTTTAAATAACAAAGATCAAGAACATGAAAAAGATGGTAATTTTATGAGGAGGGTCAGATCCTATCTATGGTCTTGCAAAGCAACTCATAAAAGACAGACCCACAAGGGTGATAATAAGAAAAAAGTGAGGTAGATTTTTTATAAATCACCTCAAAATAAAAACCCCATAGGATGCCAAAATATCATTTTTAAACAAATAAATTAAAAAATAAAATAAAGGAAAATATGGTGGTTTTGTGAGGAATGCTAGGTCTTATCCACAATCTTATAAATCAACTTACAAAATAAAAATACAGGAGGTGCTAAATTAATATTAGAATATAGAAAGAGTGTGAAAAATAAGATAATGAATACTATGGTACATCAAGAAAGTAAAATAAAAATAAAGGATGACTAAAGGATTGTGAAAAGAAGGCAACCACTGCAAAGGGAGAGACTCGTGTTTAAGTAACTTCCAAAAACTATTACATAGATATAGATAGAAAACATGACAGGAAGGAAATAAATCAGAAAATTATATATAAATATATATATATATATATATATATATATATATATACACACACACACACACACATATATATATATATAGATATATATATATATATATATATATACACATACACACACACACACACACACACACACACATATATATACATATATATATATACATATATATATATATATATATATATACATATATATATATATATATATACATATATATATATATATATATATATATACATATATATATATATATATACATACATATATATATATATATATACATATATATATACATATATATACAGATATATATATATATGTATATATATATATATGAATGATGAACACATGGGAGTCAAGCCTATGTGTCTTGGAAGATTTACTAAAGTTGAATTAGTTTGGTAGTATATAATGGAAAATAAGAGTGGGTGTCATAAGATGCCTCAAAATTGGAAATGATATGAAGGTGGCTATGTCAAGATTATCCAAAGGATATAGTAATGTATGGATGGGCATCACAAGATGCCCCAATAGCTAATAAGATGAAGAAGAGATAGGAAAGATAAGAAGCAAAGAGAACCCCATACAATGTATAAATGGATTTAGGTTGTCCACGAAGATTCTAATGAGGGACATGATGCTTGAGGATAAAAAACAATGTTAAATAATAAGAATAATAGATAGAGATAAATAACTTATTTAGGTAGAAAAATAATTAAATCACACATACATGGAAGGTAGAAAGCTAAATTGGAAAGCAAAGAATGTAGAAAATAGTACTAGGTTAACCCAGTCAACCTAACAAAGAAGCAAGGACTGAAAAACTGTACTAGGACGACCAGGTCGATCTAGTACAATGCATATATGATGGAAAAGATGAAAAATAATCTACAAAAAGTAATAGGTTGACCAATTTTACCTACTATAGTGAATGGAGGTTAAAAAATAGATTAAGTTGATAGGGTCAACCTCGTATAGCAGACAGATATAGGGATTTAATTTTGCCTATATCTTTGGTTCTACTCATCCGTTATACAAACCATAAAATGCATTGGATTTGTGAGAAAATATATAATGTAATTAGGGAATAAATAAGTGATAAAAATAATGGTAAAAATAATGTATCATGAAGGTAAAGCTAAAGTGAAGCTAATACTAATAAGAAAGAATACAAAAAATGGAAACGTGAAGATAATCCAACCAATGATGGGATACGATTCACATTGGGTTCACCAAAATGTATACAATATGAATTACATGATGTACATAAATTAATCTTAAATAAGATAAGAATATATCACACCTACACTTCCGATTGGGTATACACTTGTTAAGTGAGAGCATGACTAATATGGGGATCTGTTAGACCAAATTAGGGGATCACTTGTATCACTTGTCACAACACATCATGATAAGAATGGTTCTAGATCCAATAGTCTAACATAGTCACACAACAACCTTAAAATATTTCTATGATTTGATATTCACTTATGCTAATGAACAAGAAAGTAAACTATTATAATAACATGAAAAGTAAACTAATCTAGTGCGCACCAAAGGTTGTTGCAAAAAGTGAGGGGTTAGATGTAAAGTAATCAAATATGTATAGGGAAATTCAAACAACATAAGTATGAATAACACCCTAATATATAGAATATAAAGAGTAATATTATTTGAGCCAAAACTTATGCTACTTCTATCTAGTAAAAGGGAGGAGAACAAAGTTAGAATATACTTACCTAAATTTGAACCCATCATGATTCAATATTTACCTTGGCCAATGGGATTTTGGAAGAGGTTGTTATGGTTCATAAGGATCAATTTAGTAGGTCAAAGCATCGAAGACCTATCCATAAGACTAGATTCTCCAAAATATGAAAGCTAAGCTAAGTCTCCTCAAGTAGAATAGTGGAATAGTAGATTATGAAAAAGCACAAGCAAATAATAACTCTCTATTACATTTTATTGAAATGATCAAAATGAACTGGTATATATAGGATTATCTTTACCAAAAATCACTCAAACATATCAGCTATATTTGGTCAATCGGGTCAATCTAGTATATTCTCAAGCTAATGCCTAAAGTTTGTGCTAGATCAATCGAAAGGTAAATAAGTCAAAAGGGTTAAAGCTACCCCATAACACACTATGTCGACCAAGTCGATGTAGTTGATTGAATAGGTCAAAAGAGTGATAAGGTAAGGAATAAAGGATACAAAGAGGAAAATCGCTAGAATATTTTGCAATGGAGGATAAATAGCCTAGGGAAAGGTTTTAGGAGATGAATTGATTGGAAATAATATGGAAACAAGTGAAAATAATCTTATGAAACACTAAAGGTCTTCTCACCCCTTTCCTGGTGCACCCCTTAAAGCATGAACTTAGAGAGATGGAGTCATGATGGGTTATTGCAAGATGTAAATCATCAGTATTTGATAAAAGTTAAAAATATTATGTGTATACAATTCCAATTATCATTAACCTTGTCATTCTCTTTTATTTGTGAAATTATTGTGACTTGGTCAAATTTTCACCGCCTTTTATGTGGAAAAAATTACTATGACTTGAATTCCTAATTGGATTACATAAGCCATGCTTGACTCGCACATTAAGGTTAGCTCGATCCCTCTTTTATTCTCAATCTCTCCGATGTGCGAGCATGTGATGTTGTAACCAAATTTAGCTATTATTGGAAATTATAATCCTAGGCATTCATATATTTGACTAGTTGGTTCCGTGTTCCATTATTTATATTCATGATCCTTGTTTTATTGAGTTTTTTGTTGTCTGAACTCTTTCTTATGGATGTGCATTTCCTAAGCTAGGTAGTTCCTTGAACCTTTTATTAATATTCCATTTCTGTTTCTTATTCCCAAAAGCATAAAAACATCAAAAATTATTGGCAAAAAACAAAAATATTATCTTTCACTTTTATTTATTTTGATTTTCCACACTCTTACAATTTTTTAACCACCGATTTGAATTCTCTCACTATTTTATGATCCGATTTTTCTTATTTCTTCTACAATGTTAATTGTGTTTCCTTATCATTAGTTATCTTCAATCACATTTTCTAGGATAATTACATTTGGCTTGAAGTCCATGGAACTATGTTGGCACCATCCACTTGTCTTGTACATTTGGAATCAACTCGGCCATCCCCTTCCTTATCTTCTTTTTCCCCCATGTTTTTATATTTTTTTCACTAACAATTGGAGGCAAATTTGTATCGTTTGTTCTTGTTACACAGTTGTAGAAAGTGACACCTCTACTACATATATGCAAATAATTATTTTCTAATTGCACTAACATTGTGACTAACTATTGCTTGTGTGTGTTTATTTGATTTTTATTGTTGTTTTATTGTTATTTTCTTATCTCTCCATTTATTTTGTTTTGTTTTTTATTCCTTTCTCTTCATTTACTTTTTATTATTATTTATTCTTCATATTTTTTGTTACTATTTTGGCTTGCTCTTATGTTTTATTTTCTAAGTACATATTTATAGTACACGTGGAGCTTGATTATTCATATCTTGCTTTCATGTTATTTATTAAATTGTTCTTTCTTTGATTTTTTACATTCTTATTCCTACTTACATCTTGATTTTTCATATATAGAGTTTAAGTTAGGTTACATTTATGTCTTCTTTTTATGTATCTTTCTTTATTTTTGTTTAAATGTAACTAGTTATAAATCTAGTCTTGTTAGTTCTTATCATTATCCTTAGTTATAAATATTCCCATTTGAGTTGGCTCATCACAATCCAAATGTACTTTCATTATAGGTTATCCATACTTATGATGTATAGATTAATTTTTATATAGTAATCATAAAGTTCTTTGGATCCATGTAATAAAGTCAATGCAGATTCAAAGATAAACACTTAAGTGCACCAATGAAATCGCTCACCAATGGATTACACATCATACTCTATGAAAGACATGCATCTCTTTTCAAACATTATGAGTCTAATCTAATAGTGATCTATTTTAATTCTATTCTTCACACCTCATTCCATTTCATCCCAATTATCAGTGAGATACATTGAAGTTACATCCATATGCCTACATAGGCAATGCTTGGATATATATCATATCTAAGGTCAGCTTGGCCACCTTCATTCTTCTTTTCATCTCTTGCATGAATTTGGGCATCATCGTACGCCTAGTTTTTATGCTTTCTTTAGTCATTAGACCATCACATTTATATTTGTGCTCACTTATATTTAATCTATACTTATTTTATATCCCTAAGTTATGCTTACCATTTTTACCTATTGGGGCATAACATTTAGACCCATCACCAAATAAAATCAGCCCTACTAGGGTACAATTAATTATCAGTGATCAAAATCAGCCCTAAAGGGGCCAAATTACTTTATCAACAGATCAAATATTCTCTACTACAGAACACTATTATTTTATTTATCTATAAATATTTTCTCCTTATTTCTTCTAATTTCAATCTCTATGAACTTTTACCCTCCTTCTGACAATATCAAAGTGTGCAACTTGTCGTAGGATCGATCATTCCATATTTACATATCTTGCACCTTATTTTAGGTGTGTTGAAATTTTGTTGATTATATTTTTAGAGTGTATCCTTTCCACTTCCACCCATCCTTGGGGCCCATTATATTCTAATAATATTTTGATCACTAAGAATCAGTGAGTGTAAGCATCAACTTAATTTGTATTTAATCTCATCCATTGGTTAGTTTTACTTTCTCTCTCTTTTCAAGAATCCATCCTCTTCTTTAATCCTTGTATGCCCTCTTGAGGTTGCATCATGGGTCATTTCCTTCTTCTTGACAAATTTTTTTTTTGAAAATAAATTACTTTCCCTAAGTGTCTCTCCACACCTTCTCAAACATGGGAAAAATGTAAACATCCAATTCCTGACACCATTGTGTTTGAATTTTCAATCTTACTCAATTTATTTAAATACATAATTTCGGTGAAAATAACTTAAACACACTAAATGGTTTGAGCTTGTCTTATATAATTTTCAATTTAAGCTATTATACCCCTAAATGGGGCAATGCATTTTATGTGATCATTAAATTTTCTCAATTTACATCGACTCAAAATGATAAAATATAATTTGACCCTTTGAACCATTGAATTATTCTAATTTAGAAGCAAACAACATGCATATGTGTTATTTTGAATCGATAATGTCTTAAATGGGATATTATTATATACACAAATCACACTTTATTCTAATAATACTTTAGTGAAATTATGACCTAGTAATATGATATTTTGACCAATTTGATTTATAGTGTGCAACCAATTTCCAAATAATTGCATAAAATTTAATTAATCTAACTTAGGGGAAAATTAATCAAAATAAAGTTCTTAAGTTGAAAATCTATGAAAGTTATTTGACATCTTTAATTACAAATTAATTTCTAATATTTACATCACCAGATGACATCATTTGTTTGGTGGCATCCATAATCCATAAATGTAACAAATATCAGGTCTAAAACCTCACATGCCTTTTTAATGCCCCTTCCTTTTAAATATTTTTGAGGTTATTGATATATTAATTATTTAAAATTAAATTAATTCATGGCCAAATATCTTGATCTTAATATAGATGGTCATGGTTGATTTTGATCAAATTCTAAAATCTAGAAATAGGAGGGCTAGGACCACCATTTTTAGTTTTTATTTATGTAAATTATTATGAAAATTTTGATCCACAACATTTCATTGTGTTTTATTATTATACTTAATTTCCAATAGGATAACTTCAATATCGTAATAACATTGAATCAAATATCATGAGTCTAGTTTCATTAGTGCATAAGAGATGATGGAGGATCATTGCATTCATAATTTCTAAAGACTTAAGCACCAAATCAAGGGGAGAATCATGTTTTGAGCCATATTTGGATGATGGGATGATTTTGGGAAGGTATTGTGTATGTGCTTTCTTTCAAAATATCTTAATTATCATTTACAAACCCTGTTGAATGTGTTGGTTTAGCTAGTTATGTTCTTATGTATTTTCCTAAGTTTTATTGACTAATGTTTCATCTAACTCACTTTGGACTCCATCTATAAAAGAAGATATAACTTCTCATGCACTATAAATTTTGTCACGAATTATTTTTTCTATGGATTTGTGCTAGTAATGCTAGATTGGTGTACCCAAATTATATGTTTTCAAATGCATTATCATTTTGTTTGCATCTTGGAAAAAATTAAAACTATATAAACATATACATAAGTTGGAATTATAAGAAAATAATTGTTATTTCTTCAAGGAATGTACATTTATACAAAATTACATATTCATTTAAAGCACAATAAAAATTGATCCTACATCCAATATCTTTCACTATAAAAATTTACTCGATTAAAATATTAAATGACTACCCTATGCTATGCACAACTAAACCAAATTTGTGCATTTTTATTTTACTCATTTGTATGTTAGTATCAAGACCTAAAAGGATCCAACCTTGGTTACACTTTTAATGTATATCTTATGGTCTATCTCTTTGAAGTAACTATGAGTGCAAGATGTACAACTACTATCCACCACATGGAGGATTTTTTCATCATGGTTGATGTAAAAAAATCAAAATTATGAGACACTACGTAAGCCATATATCATTGAGTTGTACACTCTATTTGAGGGGCACATGTAAGGGTGTGAGAAAATTGAAATGATTAATTGATAAATGAATTTAACCATTTATTTTGCATTAAAAATTTCCTTAATTAATAAAATTAATTTATGTTTTTTAAATTTCATGTGTTAATTCACAGTGGTTTAGATTTAATTCCTAGTTTTTGTGGAATGAAAATTTATAATTGAGTGATAGTTATGTCATGTTGATGTTTAATAGCCTAATACTGACTAATCAATCCATATTTATCCTTTCATTCATAATGCACACTCACATAAAATTCATACATGATGAATGAGTGATTTATCTAATTTCTAGAATCATTTATAAATTATAAATTATGTCATAATATAATTATATAACTCTTACCATAGATGTTTGTATCGAACAATTTTATAGTTGATTTATATTTGGATCAAATTGAAGTATAATAGCTTCAAACCAATCCAAGTGTTGAATCACTATTAAGATGAAATGATATATTATGAAAACACCCATAAATGTTGTTATTACATAAGTTTATTCACATGGATTCTTCTCCATATGTTGTATGTGTAATTTTAGAATTGAAATATAATCCAAAATATTATTATCCCATATTTAGTCTATGGTTTTGAGAGGCTTTCCCCATGCACATATGTCTCCTATTTGGAGAGTGATCAATTATACTCATTATAAATTTAGGTGAACTACGTCAATTTAAAGACATATCGGTCTATGCAGGAAACTCATATGGTTTAACTATGTATCAATTTTTTACACTTCAATCATAGTATTGAATATTAAAAATTTCAAATTAAAACATGAGGATTTAGAATTTCTCATAACTAGAATAGGTATCTTCTTGTTCTTAGAAGAAACATGATAGGTGCACTAAAGAAACACACTTGAGGAAAAAAATATTTGATTTTGATAAAATGTTCATTTAGGGTTACATTAGGAATCTTATAAAGTCATTAAAAATAATGGAACATAAAAATTACATTCCTTTTTGTCAGGATGATAAATTGAACACCTATAATCCATAAATTCTTTCCATTTGGAGAGAAAATGGAGATTTCCATCTTGTTTTCTCAAGCTAAGCTATCTTGTAATATATTCTAAGTATGCATCAAAATCATATAATTTATCAAAAATGTTCCAACATATGTTTTCCACGTATTTAAAAAATTACAAATTTAGATGAGTTATCATCAAATGCCTTTAGAAAATTTATAATTAGTATATATTTTTTTCATGACATTAGTGTATAGTAATTTTTCATCTAATTCATTTTCTGCAACAAAACATTTGTTTCATTGAATGTCAAAAAAAAATGATGTGTCCAGGACTCAAACCAATTCACTTATAGATTTAGTATTCAATGATACATACACGAAAGATCCTTTTTCATTAGTCACTATCTATTATAGAAGTACCAAAGTGTTGGTCTTATGAAAAACATCGTTGTATTCAAAAAAGTGAAAAAAACATGTACTGACTACTAAAGATTCTACTTCTTATGTATCATTCTAAAGACTTAAAATTATGGCATGAATCGATCAATGCTTGCATGAATTTTTCAATTAAAAAAATTAAGAAGAATAATAATGTGCACTCTCAATATGCCCCAAAATGCTAATTTCAAACTAAACTAAATGGATTATTTCTTTTTGGAAAATCCTAATGCTCCTTTTCACTCCATATTTATGTAGTGTGAAACCCTTAAATTTGTAGTCAAAGAAAGAGAAGAAAAGATACAAGACGAAGGTAACATTCATAATTAGTGAGATTATCATAATACAATGTGGCATAAATTAATAAACATTGTATACGCATCAACATCCTCATTGTCACCCTCTCATTTTACGATCTCGCCCCTTCCCTTGTTTTCCTTGGTATACTATTCTAATTGAATGCTTGATTTTTGTTCAACACCTTTGGAAATTATATTAGCTACTGCAGGGTTTATTAGTACTACATTATCTCTACAGTGCACTCCTTACAAGAGCTTCATATGTCCAAATCATAAACAACATATGAGTGAAGTCTACCTTCTATATTGCAATGACCTCTTCCTTCAATTTGATTCCACTCCTTTCGCTCTATCAATGTTTACATTACACCACTTTCATGCACTTGCTAATTCATAGTCCCTTGCCCATGCAATTACTACTCTATAGTCCTTTGGCCATGCAATTGCAACTTCATAGTTCCTAGGCCAATATTGACCTTTAATACATATTAATATATAAATTGCATTAAATTATCTCATTTTTAATGCAACTTAGTTGTAAACATATATTTTGTGATTGTGAGAGAATGATAGATACCTGAACTTACCTGGGAACTCACAAATTAGAGGGATTTATACCCTCCATGAATCACAAAATTCATACCAAAATATACTAAATATTTTTTAAAAATTGTATTTAATTACCCAACTAAAATTAAAAAATTTGTGAATGTTGAATAAACTTATCCATAATATATATCCTCCACACACTTCCATTAAACCACTTCATCACTTCTCTTTTATCGCCTTTTCCGGTGGATATATTTCTACTATGTATACCGTGATTTTATCACTCATGTAACTGGTTTTTATATTGGGTGATCGGTTTCACTCGGGCCACAAATTTCAACTAAAACCTATTGTTATTACCCCTTCCTCGCCATTCCCATTCGGTTAAATATTTCAGCAAGTATAATTAATTTGTACGTGTATATATAGTAATAGGTGTATTAATATAGTCGGGTATGTTTTTAATGGTTGGTGGCAGAAAATCTGTTAGATCTTTTATTGTTACGATAGGAGATTTTAAATTAATTGAACAAATCTTGAATCCTCAATTAAAAAATTAAAAAAGAAAAATAAAAAAAATGTGAGCGTAGCCCATTACAAAATGTTGACCGAATTGGGAATTCTGACTTTTGGTGGACGTTAATAGAGTCAGGGGGATTGGGTTGCTGACGTAACAGTCAATGCGCTTTGTGGATGGTTGACGTAAAAGTTAAAGAAAAATAAACGGCTGTAAAATTGGCACGCTCAACAGTGGCATCTCCTTCGTTTACGCTATTTTGGGCAAAAAATCTAACCATTCTAAGCAATCGAAGAATTCTAAGCGCCGGTAAAGGCACGTCTTTTGCTGCTTTGCATTTTAACTAACACACGCGTATCCTTTGGATATATAAATATTTTATAATCTCTCTCAAGGCTGCTTCTGGATTTAATTTAAAAAAATTGACTGAGTTGGGGAATCTGTCTTTCGGTGACGTTAGTAAAGTTATGGTGATTATGTTGCTGACATAAAACCCAATGTGGAATGTGGATGGTTGCAGAGAAGCTTTAAAACTGGCATGTTCGGTAAAGTTAAGGGTTTTAATGTAGTAAGTCCACTGTTGGAATATTTTATAATCATCAATTGTTGGTTTTTTATGTAGGATATTATTTCTCAAAAGTTCGGAAAGTTCCCCATGTAAAAAATAATAATAATTACCAACAATTTAAAAAAAGTAGCTTATTTTCAACAGCAATTATAACAATATCAAACAATTCGAATCGCCTGTAAAAGCACGTCTTTTGCTGCTTTGCCCCACACACACGCCTATCCTTTCGATATATAAATATTTAGTAATCTCTACCAATCCTGCTTCCGGATTTATTGAGGAGCTGGTGCCTTCAAATGACTGTATGATGGCAGACAGTAAATATGTCTGACGGATTTTTAATGGATCCTTGATGAAATAAACACATTGATTAAAATTGGGTAATGTTTTCTTCGAACTCCTCTGTAATGGAACTTAATCACATTTAAATCATACAAAGTTTCTCTAGCACCAATTTCTGTTTTTATGGTGTATTTTAGAAAAATTTGGGTCTTGAAAAGGTCTTCACGATAATGACTACTCATTAGCATTTACACACGAGAATAAACTCTATCAAATTATAATAACAAATGTATAAAACTCTGTCAAATTTTAATAATAATTTTTTTTATACATTGTAATTTGATAATTAACTTTTTAATTTAAAAACTATACTGTTAACACAACCCAATAAATTATATTTACGTTCTTATAAACTTCAATGGATTGAGATATTTTCAATTTTGGAAACTCTTCGCAATACAAAGAGTAAAACAAACCAAAAAAATAAAATCGATTTTATCTTCATATTTATAAACTTGGTAATATGTATATATATACTCGCTTTTAAATTTACTTTCTCTCTCTCCACATTTACTAACAGAAAGACAACTCGGCGCCTTTTACTTACATAGAAATTATACATCATTATCTAAAATAAACTTGTTAAACCTTTTCAAAATAAAAGTGAAGTCATAGACTAATGCAGAAACATGCACCTTTTTTATATATCTTGATATGGATTTTTACAGCTTATCATAATCGATAAAATAATTAAAATAACATGACATTTAATATTTTTAAATCATGTAGACTTTCAAAATCATCTACTGTATATATTTGAATGATAAGGCATTTATTTTTAAAGTGTGTGGGGAGACTCTTACCTTATAAAATTACGCATAACACTGAATTTATCTTTATGATATTCAATTTAATTGCAATAGGATTAACATCGACATAAAACTAAAGGCTACAAATAATAGTTTAAAATATTTTCAGTCCTAATTAAATATTATATATATCTACTTGAAGTGCTATGATTTATAAAAAATCTATTTTACTTGATTTTCAATAAAGAGAAAGTTTCACAGCAATCATTCAGTAAATAAATATGGCCGCCACAACCATGGCTTTTAGCAATACAGTTCCTTGAACTAGTTTAGCAACTAACTCAAAGTCATATCTACTCTACATGGTTTTAAAACGAATTATAAGTTTGCACTGCAGTCATTACTAAAATAAGTAATGCCACCACTACAGAGACTATATACCATGGATTTGAGCAATACCGTTCCTTGAACTCGTTTACCAACACCTTCAATTGGCTGTTATAATGTTCACGTGCCTGTTTAGCAGCTAACTCAGATCTATCATTAAAATCAAAAGTGATTCGCTTCCCAAGATGATTGAACATATCCGCTATATCTGCATCACTCCCCATGTAGCTTCGAATGATTTTGGATTTCTTAAATATGGAAACATCTCTCTCAGAGTCAATTAAATAGTGCATGATCCGTATATAATGAGAAATCACGGTAACTTTGGGAGACCATGCGCGCCTTTGACACTCTTCAAAAGCCAACAAGTTCCGCAATACCACTTCTGTGGTGTCGTCCACTTCCATTTCAGGAAGAAAATACGTACCTTTTCCAAACCTCCCCTTTTCAAATCTGGCGGCTCCTGGTTTAAATTTTATACCAGCCTTATGTAATAACTCCGCCCTTGGATTGAACTCCCTATCATCGTTAGAATGTGCTGGCGAAGTACATGGAAAAATACCTTCACTTTCAGCAGCAGCAGCTTCTATATTGGGACCTGATTCCGTCAAGAGATCTTCAACCACCCTTCTAGACAAATCCAGTAGATGGTATGCGCCATTCTCAACAATATGCTTTTCAAGGGTTACTTTATTTCTGGTTTCATCAATCGGTGATCCAGGGGAGAAAGGACAACCTGCGAATATAAACAACTGACTCAGGATTGTTGCGAGTTTTGAATCAGCATCGTTTCCAAACTCCTGTCGGAGTAGGGTTCTGAGAATGAACAGAGGAATTTGGTTTTCCAACTTCATAATATCATATATAATAGACAAATGCACCAAGTTATCGTTGCGGTTAAAAATAAGACTTAAGGAAGTTATATCGTTTGTCAGTCCTTCCACATATGACCTAAAGTATTCAAGAATAAAGCAGCCATCCATCACAAACATCCATGAAAGCATTTCTTCATTCCATTCAACTGCTGAATCTTCATAAAAATCTCTGATTCCGTTTTCAAGGTCTTTGATCTTTGCAACTAAACCTTCCAGAGTCACCCCATTGAGCCGTTTCAAGGTTCTATGAACTGCTTCGAATTTATGTTCGTCCATTGCAGAAAATTTGGGGTCAGTGTTGTGATGGTAGGGCCCCAATGACACAACCGTAGGGACATATGCTTCCGGTTTTTCATCCATTAAGGGTTTGGGAACCTTATATATGCACACCTTTTGGGATACTGGTTGGATATTATATATTGTTGAGGATCACATCTCCGTTCTACTTCAATGAGCCATGATTCAGCTGAAGCAGTTTGGCAATGGATTTCTGCCATTCCTTCCTTTTTTGGCGTTCCACTTTGGAATAAAAAAGGTTCAACCTCAGCTACGGACGCAACACAACAACCACTTGTTAGAAAGAAAAAACCATTAAAATTTATAAAGGGAAGAAATTGGGATTTGCGCTAAAACATTTGTTCCTGTGAGAAATAACATTAGAATTTTAAAGCGCTGAAAGCTTTATAGAACTAGAATTACCAGAAAAACAAACAGAAGACACCTCAAAACTAAAAATTTTTAAACGTTTTTGGCTATTTTAAAAAATCTTCTATTGTTGGGAAAAAAACAGTCATCCATAGCAGACCCACGTTAAAATGCCAAAAAGCTTATCACTAAGATGATCTAACTGGAAAGAGGCTTGTTAGGCGCAAAAATCAATATAAAAAGTTGGAACGAATTTCCCGGAGGAAAGTACCATTCGAATGCAACGTGCAGAGTTATGAAAACATTAGCTCGATACATAATATCCATTTCTTAGACTTAGAGTTTGCATTAGCTTTTTCGTTCATTTGAGCTAAATTAGTTTTTAGAAAAAAATCAGTTTTAGGCCAAAGACCAACAAATATTGTAGGTTCCCTCTTAACTGTAATAATTTTGTGATTTGGATTTTTTTTCTTTTTAATAAACAAAATAATAATTTGTACATTATTTTTTGCGTCGATTGGCATTCACTTACTAGATTGAGCCTTGTTTGTGGTATTTAATGGATGATTCATAATGGATGTTGGAAGATGACTATGATAATATTTCCCTACTATGATTGGGGTGTATTGCTATGGCCATGTTGTTGGATTAATCGCCAGCGTCCCCCTCAGGGATTTGTGACATCGACTAACAGCCTCCTGTGGGTACTTATTTGGGGTTTGTATCAGGTATTAACAGGTCGATTTTTTGGCACAATGGCAAGGATTCCTTTCTAATAATTGATATCAGAGTCGTGGTCACGGGTTCGAATCCCATTAAGTAACGCTGAGGGTGGGATCGCTGGACTAATCACTAGCATCCCCCTTAGGGATTTTTTACATTGACTAACAGCCTCCCATAGGTACTTATCTGGTGTTTGTATCAAGTGTTAACAGATCAATCTTTTGGCACAATGGCAAGCATTCCTTTCTAACACATGTATCACGGGATGAGGGTCATCGACAGGGATGTATCAACCACTTGATCACTAAGTGGTAGATACAAAAACGTGAGTGGTAAATAAATAAAACCAATGGCATGGATAGATTTTTCCCAATGATAATTGAATAGTTATCTTGTTGTGGGAGATAGTATTAATATTTTTTGTGCTAGATTTTAATGTGTATGTAATTATTTATAGGTTCATTTGATGTGTTAGTAACCTAAACTAACAGTTGCATCAACAATATATTGCCAGAATATAATGTATATATGAGCTTGTCATCAATGAGATCAAATTGATATTGCACTAAGAGCAAGTTTGATTGTAAATTCAAAATTCAATATTTTTTAGATTTAATTTATAGTTTTAGAGGTTGTGTTTCATGCCCAAGTGCAACAAAAGGTTTATGTTAGGGTTATTATCAATTCAAGGTAAGATCTTCCTTTGAATAATAAAGAAAATTGGTTGCATTTTCATTTTTTTTATATAGTATTATGTTGTTTGACAATATATAATCATTATTTATTAAACATTGATCTATTAATGCTCATTCATTCAATGGTAAGTTTATTATGTAAATGTTATTAATTATTCTAAATTTTACATAGAGAAACAATTTTTTTGCTTATTTACTGGGATAATGAAGCCTTGGACATTTGATATCTTGATGTGCATAAACTAGGTATTTTACATGCAACTATTATGCTATAAGTTAAGCTCTAATCAATGTCTTTGTGTGACTGGTTTATAGAGGAAAATATCTATAGGTAGTTAGACATAATAGGATCATTCTATTAGGAAATAATTATAGCTTTACTTATGTCTTATGATCAATGTTTATAAAATTAATACAACATATTAGGATCAACAATTTCTTTTGAATTTTGATATGGTTCTCCACATTTTCTAGTAACCACTCAATACATTTCTTCTTCTCAAAAATATTTTTACATGTCTACATGGTCAGGATTTTTGTTTCTAAATCCCTTATTTACCATTACAAGGAATTATGTGGGAAACTATGTGGATAATGTTAGGAAATATTGTTAGTGATCAAATTATTATTATAAATTATATTTTTTAGACTATAATATATATACATATTTTGTGTGTGCATACATGTTAGTTGTGAGAAAAATTGACATATAGATGGTAATAGAAGAGAAATGAGATTTTATGATGTAGTTGATATCTTTATGGGATAGTTTGATTAACTTTGAATCCTTATTTTTAGGAGTACATTAATCTATATAATTCTAAGATTCATTATTAATTAATGTTACATAATATTTTTAGTATTGGTAAAATTGGGTTTTGAAAGGGACCCTACCCAAAATAATAAGCATGCAAACATGGACAACACATCCAGATAGAGAAATAACACCTATAGAAAAAGACCAAAAGTTGTCTAAAATAGGAAAAAATAACAAAAACCAAACATTGGTTGCAAAGCAAAGGGACTCAATAAAGTTGTGACCCATGCTATACATTTATTTTTGAGATCTAATGGTCATATTCAAAGGATCAATTTATTTATTACCTTTAATTCCCATTTTATTACAAACAATAGTACAATATCTACCTTCTCTTGAGCTTGGTATAATTAGGATGGATATTTCAAGTGAATCAGTTATTTTAGTTCATGCTAAAGGGATATTTTTGATAAGTCTTGTCTTTCTAAAATGGATGAATGGATTTTAATTGAAGGGTTGTGAGCCATATAATTTTCGTTTGATCTATTTTGGAACTTTTTAAATCTAGTTTCTACCCGTGTAAGTTGTGAACTTCCTTTGACTATATTTTGAGCTCTTCCATTTGCATTTTTAAAACAAGATCACAAGTTGCACTACTTTTTTCACTTTTTTCTAAAGCTTTTACAATAATATGTTTAGGGCCAGATTCTTTCCACCAAGAATTTTTCTCTCTATTTTTGAGAGAATTAGAATAGTTAACCAAATGACTAGTTTGTAAACATCTATGGTATCTGAAGGGTAGAACTTCATAGTTTAGTTATTCCACCTAGTTTCTATTTCTAAATTTCAGTTCTATTTATGTAGGTAAATCTTTGTTGATTTCAACATTGACTAAAGGTATAGCATGATCATAGGTTCAATGAATCCCTTATATGGATTTAGAATCAATATCTTAAAATTTTCCAATGGATTGCACTATTGTTGCTAAAACATAATACTCACAAAATTAAAGAGTTATACTGGGTAGCCTAATCCAAATAGGCTTTGAATTAAAAATTTTAGTGTATGGGTTAAAATCAAGGTGTCATGCCTTATCCATAATCAAATGATATCCCCATTCTAATGGAATTCATTAAAAAATGCATATTTTTCTTCAATTAAATAAAAAATCACAATAAAAATACCTTTCACACAAGTATGGATTTAAATATTACTTGTAACCATATCACGCCATTTATAATGTTATTAGAGTGATTTTATTAAGTTAATATATCCAAATACTTATCAATGGTATCAAGATTATATATGGATCTATACCAAATATAATATTTGAATTAAGTTGAAATATATAAATGTAATAATCTTAATTAATTTACTCATTAACAAATGACTACATTATATATTTAATTTTTTACTTATAATAAGTCATTAAATTATATATTTTAAATATTTAAATATTTTAATGTTTATATATCTCAACCTGTTCCAAATATTATATCCGATATCAGAGCCACATGGAATTGTGAACATTTTGAGGGGATTTTTTAATTTAATTTTGAATGAATATACGTGGGGTTAGGTAAAAATTTAGTTTATTATTTAATTTACATTTTAGTATTATCTTAATTATTTATTATTATTGGAATGCTTTAACATATTTTATATTAAAAATATAATATTATATGAAGGTTATATAGTAAATCAAATCATTGGTATTCATATCTCAAACTTTATATTAGAAGAAAAGACCCAATTCAAAATAAAAGTTGGAATAAAAAAGTAGGCTAGACTAAACATAACACTAAAAAATAAATAATAATATTAAGCACAATAATTGATACCCGAGGGAGGGTAGATGATCATTCTTGGGAGGCAGACTCACCAATGCATAAGGCTCTATGATAGGAGGATCTAGGGTTTCCAAGCCATCCAGGGGGTCCATGGTCATATCAATGGCCCAAGTATCTGTAGGATGCATCTAAGTGCCAATGTCTATAAGAGATTCTTTATTAGAGGAATTTGTGTCAAATTTTCTACACGACGGTGGTGAACCCCACCCTCCTGAAAGAAAGCAAGAGTAGAAGTTACTGTGAATTTATGAATGACATAAGATTATTTTTGGAGGAAGTATAAGTGGTCCCTAGGGAAACCCATCTAGTGATGCATAACTAATAGTGCAAGGGGTACTTTATCATTAAGTGGAAAGGCATAGGAACTTGCATCATTGTTTAAAATAAAATTATTTTTTCCCTTTCATAATTATAAAAGAATGATGGACTAGAAAGATTCCATAAAAAAATAATAGATGTTGGTTAGTTAACTAAGTCGCTCAAATGAGCAAGTTGCTAAGAAAAGGACTCAGGGTGATAAGGTTAGAATATGATATGGATCCATTTCTAAGTAGATTGGGCTCATGCGTCGAACAATTATAAGTTTTTTAAAAACTCAATCCAATGACATGCAGGACACTTGGGTGGAATGATGCTCATCTGAGAGAGTTTATCCTTTAGTGGGAGGCCTTGATAGTCATACACCATAGAAATTGGGTGATCCTAGGTTCTAAACCAACATGACAAATTCTATTTAGATGAGCAAAACAAGTTCTAAGGGAGGAATTAAGTCCAAACAACCTATTGATATTATAAATATTAGAAGAGAAGGGGATAATGCTGCAATATGAAAGCCTTGGAGAATAATTTTTGAATTGGGTTTACAATTTCAATGCCAGTCTTACCACTATGTTTAGGGTGTCTATAAACAAAGCTTATGTAGCATAGCATCAAAAATAATCTAATGAATATGAAGAATAAAACATGTGTTGGAGTTATTCAATTTAAATATAAATATCAAATTAAGCCAAGGAATCTATTCCCTACTACAAACCACATTGCAAATGGTAAGGATACCTTTTTAAAAAATACATATTGTTTTTATTGTTGTCAATTCAGCCAAAAATAAATTAGTGCCTATCATTATTGGAGACAACCATATTCTACGATCATTTAAGGATAAACTTATTTGAAAACCATCCGTAACCCATTTCATGTAAGGCTTGATAGCTTCGAAGTCTTTCAATATGCTTTTGGAAATAAAGGAGCCTTCTATATTCTTTCAATTAAGTTTAACATAAAGTACCCTATAAGAGATACAACACCTTAGCAATATATTTTAGGCCTTGCTACATTCAATGAAATGAAATACCAATTTATCATATATAGTCATGCTCTACCTATAAAGTTCAACAATTACCATATGTCCTTTGTTCCAATAGAGGTATCAAACATCCCAACCAACACACTAAAATCCCTTGGCATATTTTGAATTACACTAAGGATTATCATTAAGGATTTTGTCTAAACTATAATAAAATAGGAATATTAAACATGGATATAAGTGAAAATCATTATGAAAATTTGGATCTTCTCTCCTAAAGATTTCAGTTTGGTAATATAGTATTCAACCTTCTTCTCCATTCTTTTGCTGACATACTGAAATAGATCAACTAGAGAACTATCAAAGGAAAAAGGAAATCAAATAAATTTGAACTATTCTCTATAAATAATCCATTTATAATTATAATAGAGAAACTAATCTAGCATATTTATCATATTTTATCTAAAGCATTTCATCGTACTTCATAAAATAACTAGACCCAAAGGCCAAACAAAATATACCAAGATATTTCATAACTTCCTTGAAGGCTTGCTCTTGTTCTTAAAGCAAAATGAATGTATAATATGAAAATTTATAATTAATGAGATAGATAGAATAGTCAAGCAAAGAGATGCCATGAATAAGACCCCACTTAACTGTAGAGATAAGAAGATATCCTAAATGTTCTACAAAAATAATATGTAATGTTAAAGCTAGAGGACATCCTTACATAATGGAACCCTTAAAGTCAATGATATCAGACATGAGTCCATTAATGGTGAAGAAAATTGAGACATAATAAAGTAAATTTTTTATTACCGAAATGATGTATTGGCCAAAACCTAGAGATTTTAACATGAATAAAATAAAATAGCACTAAATTCTATCATAGGATTTTTCAAAGTCAAGCTTGAGAAAAATGGGTATGTAATGAGAAATTGTGCCCCATTCTAAGACTTTTCAGATGACAGTAAGATTATCTTAACTATATAACAATCTAATGAAATAGGTTTATTCAAGTCAATCAATGTCTAGAAGAATAAAATGGACCCAATTGAAAAGATCTTTGTTGAGGATTTTGTATGAGACATTCAACAAGGTAATGTGTTACTTGTAAGAATCTATAGATCACTTAGTTTTGTTATGAAACTAATATTGAATTAATTAATTAAATATCTAATAGAATTGTTTTATAGGGCTTCTCTATGTACTTGAAGTAGGTCAGGCCCAAAAAAATCCCATGTCCATTTATAAAATTCATATGGAAATCCATCAAGGTCTGGGGATTTATCATTACTCTTGCATTAGATAGGCTCTATAAGTTCTTGGAGGGTCAATGGAGAGTCATAGAGGAGTTGGTAATTTAATTTAAACTTGTAAAGAACCACGTCAAGGATTTATTTTAAAGCTCAAGCTCTGTTTATTGTAAACTCTTAGGCTTGGAACACTAGTTTTTAGTGATCTATGAAGGCTGAGGAGATGTCTGGAAGGAAAATGAGCTTAGATTAGGTTAAATTAATGTACTTGGTCTAATCACAATATTATTTAGCTTTGATGGATTTGAATTAGTTCTTAGAATCCTTATTTCTAACCTTGAGCTAAAGTAGTTGGGCATGTAATTACTCTCCCTTGGTAGCATGGCTATCAAGCACCATAATGTTTTTTTAACCAAGGTGGGAAGATTATGCATAGTAGAATCAAATATATTGATCTTAAGGAAGGAGGAGACTATTATATGTATTTTTTACACCCCTCTCAAATTTTCAAGTTTATATTTACTGTGATAGAGATGACTCTGTCGTAAAACCTAAAACTGTGTTGGGGACCCTTATTGATTGATGATATTTATATATGCATATTTGATTATGAAATAGTAATGATTTGTTGATGATTTTATTTATGTTTTAGTGGTTTCAAAAATCATGGTGGATAAATGAATAAAATATTCATATATGATTATAGATATGATCAGATTCAATTTAATTGATAGTTTTAGTGAATTTGCATTTTTTTCTCAGTTCTTAGTCATTTTGATGATATATTTAGGAGAAGTATTGTAATTCAATTCTAAAATGGATGATTCAGTATTGTTTCATATGATTTGATGACTGTGTGGTGCTCAGTTGATTGACTCATCTTTATATCAATCAATTCATGAAGGTTTAATTGATATTCAAAGTTTGACTATGGTCAAGTCAATTTTATAGGTTTAGTTAATTGATAAATTTTTGGTCTTTTTAGTGAATAATAATGCCACTTTAGTTGATATGATTCTTAAAAAAAATAGATGATGATGTTATGATTTGGATATTTGATGCTTGATATACTTCTCTTGATTAAATTATTCTATCATACTCTTTTGTACAACTTTCAAGTTATTTTCTCTACTTGATTATTCAAATACATAGCCACTCCATTGACATTCTAAGCTAAAGTTGTTTCAAGATTCAAGAAATAGTGAAATATGATGATTACAAATATTAGTGCATGAGTATCATCCTTTCTCTTAGAGATGTAAATTTTTTGGTTGATGAGAAGTTAATGACATACAGTTATTTGAAAAATAAGATACTCTTTTTGAGAATGTTACCTTCTATTGAATAAATTCATTGAAATAAGACAAAGAGGACTTTTTTCTTATTAAATTCTTATTTTCTAAGGTAGGGTCAAGATGTTAATACATAATATTAAGGTTTCACTTGAGTTTCATTACCTAGTGCTTGGTCTAAAGAATACTTCTAGTTTCAAATGTTGTTGATCATATAAATCAAGGTATTAAGTTATTCATTCTTTGTAAATGTATAAGTCTTAAATTGTAATGTGGTATGCTAATGAGTTGGCATCTAGATGGATTTTGGTTGGTCATAATTGGATCGATTTGGCATAGACATCAATGTTTTGAGACGTATCTCGATACTTCAAGATCAAGGAGGATTTGGTGGTATGTTAGAATTAATGGCTAACTGATCACCTCGAGTCATGAAATTTAGCAAAGGATTTAGTGAGAAGAATATCTATATGCTAAATTTGTCAATTTTATTAAATGGTTTAGATAATTGCTAAGTATGTAATTGGTAATTATGAACAAATGACAATAGAACATGTCACTCAGGTAGTTACAGTTTAGAGGTTGGTAAATAAAAACTCATTTTTTTCTTCATTCATTGTGCCATTTTTAAAAAATTTTGGTGGAAGTGAACCTTTTTCTTAATGGGACTCAGTATAGAGAGGAAGTTGAATGAGAATTTTGTAGAGAAGATTCAAACTCAAAACTAGGTATGTTGTGTTTCTCTTCCTGTGGAAATATGGAGTTTTGAAAAGCAAAGAGAATTGTTGTTTAATTTTAAATATAGACTTCTTTCTAGAAGTTTATAAGATTAAAGGTATTATTGCATGTGATTATGTGGTTGAATATTAGGTTTGTGTAATGTTAAGTTTTCATTAAAATCAGAAATAATTCTCTGGGAGTATTTGCATAGGATAGTTAAGTTCAAAACTCACATAAGTTTTTGACTTTTTTGAGTTTAAAGATAGGTTTCTTGTCATCGGTATTTTGTGTTTATTTTTTAGTACTAATTAATTTTAGCTTGATGATTTTGTGTAGTCAAATAATCTCTACATGTGTATAAATATGAAAATCTAGCATGTGTTTGGGTTTCAGTTCCCATTTTAAGGAAAGTATCAATGTTTTCTTTTGAGGGCTTGAACACCTCTATACAAAAACCCTTTGAAAAGATAAAAGTTATCATTTTGGGATTTTTTTGTCAAAAAGCTTTCTCACTTTTCTTTATTTATTTTTTTGGGTTTTGATTTGGATGAGAGTTGATGATTTCAGTATGGAATAATGAGCGATAATTTTACAATAATTTGGAACCTATATTTTTGTTAGTTGGTTTTTATATTTAAGGGTTTTGTTTCAAATTGTTACAAACATAAGGTTTTGAGATGAAACAAGAATATATTGAATATAGTCGTTCTTTGATTTTTCTCAAAACATATATAATAAAGGTTCAATTTAAGGTGTTATCAGTTTGCATAAATTATGATAATTTTTGGGTCCATGTAAATGATTAACATGAATATATTCATAGGTTTTGGTGAGTTTAAGTTTATCATCTTGCGGTACTTTGAGATGAAAATGTTTTCAAATATATTTAATAATTGCATTATATTATGAACATGTAAATGGGTTGTGATATGTTGATAGTGGAAAAATATATATTTTCCTTAAAATATGTATAATATGTTTTATGAATTATTATAAGTTTTAGAAACAAGAAGTGGTTAAGAGTATAAAATATATTCCTCTATATTGGATAATTTACATTATATTAGTATGTGATCAGTTTACAAATTCTATGATAGTTAATTATGAATAAGTATTCATAAAGGCTCTAATGGTTATGATCTTTGAAATTGATTTTCTTCTGTTTGAATCCAAAAGAAATATAGTTATGATTCAAATGAGTACAATAATGTGGTTTACTTTTAGATTCATGTTTTAAATGAAATCATGTTCTCAAGATTTTAAATGATTTACATTTTTCTCATATTTTACTTCTCTCAATATGTCTAGGTGGGATCAACCAGCTAAGAATAGTAAAGATGGAGGATGGAGATAAAATTCTAATAGAGGTGGTAATCAGTCAAGCCATAGTATAGGTTCTAATAGGGTTGGATTTCATTCAAGATGCTTTGAGCCTAGATTTCCTAGGGGTACAAGAATGTCTATTAATTTTAACTCTTATGACCTATATGTTTATAATATTCTAAATAATTTTCAACTCTATAGGGGATATGGAGTACATAGGGGATATTAAGGTCATAGAGGCTATAGAGGTATAGGGTTTTCCAAGGCCAAAGGATTGGATACCATTCTCTTCCCAAAGTAATTCTTCTCATAACACTGAGATGAATCCTAAACATGATCTTCCTTACAATTTTAGCCCCCTATTTTTAGAGGAGAGCCAGTTGGTGAACCCCGTATAGCTAATTATCTTCCCAATGATCACCCCAATAATTAGATTTAAATATAAAAAACTCATGCTAAGTACCTTGGGAAAGTGCCCACTCTTTCAGACACACCTACTCCATCTAATACAAACCATGGTGAAAAGTGTAGAAGGTTAGGCTTGTCAAGAGCCCATAGTGAACCCCTTCTGAGGTTAGAATGGCTAAATTTGGGAGGCCAAGGATATACAAGTAGAATGAAAACCATATATTTTCTCGATCATGCCACTGGAAAGAGTTCTATTATGAAGAGGTTTGAGTTTGAAGTATTCAGTGAGGTTGGGATGATTAAGAGAATTACACTAGAAGTTGATGATTATACAACTAACATAGAGACCAAATTACTACCCTTTCTTTCTCTAAAATGGAGTAAAATGTTTTTATTAATGAGCAAGACAAGCAAGTAATTGAAGTATTATTTGAATCAGATGATTGTTGGTCATCTAGAAGATAATTTATGTTTGGTGTCAAACTTTTTCAAATAAATTTGAATATTTTAGGCTCGATAATTTTTTTTATTCTAGTATACTCAATAATTTGGAGTTTGATATAGCTATATATGTTTAAGTTTAATTTTAATATAATATGGTCTAAACATAAGTAGAATTTATCAATTTATTATTTTATGATTATTATGTATCCTACTCTATTATTAATTAGTATGGGTCCCCATCTATTAAGGTTAGTACCCAATCTATTATCCTAGATTACATGATGAAATTAAGACTTTAAAGTCTTAACTAATTTATCCTTAATATTTTAGTTAATTAATTGACTTTGTTAAAATTCAATTACTTAACATTAACTAATAGCTAACTAAATTTGGTTATAACTTATTTCATAACTAAAGTTGAAGATATAAAATGAAATCAAGCATTATTTTAAAGATAGGAGAACAACAGGTATTGAAGATTAAAGTATTTCCTGAAGTTAATCATTTATTTTTTCTTTCTATGTATTTTTTTGACATAGTACAACTTTTGCAGATAGACTTAATGGTACTTTATTTGAAGGTTGAGTAGTCAGTTATGTAACACATGTATATCTAGTTATAGTTGTCATCTATTTCTGATTATCTAAAGTTTGATAAGTCTAATATATTTTGATGACTATTGTTTATAGTCCTATGTGAAATATTCAAATATTCAACTTGAAAATGATGATGATTTCACCTTTTCATGACACTTCATTGATATATTTAGTTGTTGACTTCTCCTTTCAAGTTTTGTAATGAAAGATTCTTAAATTTTTCATTAAAATTTATTCTTTATGCTAAAATGACTCTCATTTTGAGACTTGTAACTCATTTATTATTTTTAATTTTAATATTAATTTTAAATGATAAAAAATTTAGTTTTCTTCTAGATGTTTTCTCTCATTAGATATTTTTTAGTTTATTGTCAATTTTAAATGATTTAGGTTGTCTTTTATTTACTTTATTTTATTAGACTAAGAATAGATGTTTAGATTAGTTCTTTAGTTTAGATCTATTATAGCTTTTGTATTATTATTTGATTTATATTTTCCTTTTTCTTGTCTAGTTTATAGTTTACTTTAATTTTAGTTTAGATTACTTTTAAAATTATTTTTAGATTGTTTTAATTTTCTCTATTCAAGTAGACTGGTATTTATATTTTAGGGTGTTCTTTAGCTATTGTTTAATTTTATAAGTTTTAAGATTATTTTATATTATTTGTCTTTAGATAGTTTCTAGATTTCTATGCTTAAGATCTTAGTTTATTCATATTTTGTTTTGTTTTTGTTTTTAGATCTTCCTTCTCTTAGATGTTCTTATATTATTTTCTTTTATTTTTAGTTTAGAATGTTTTCTATTTTATTTTTTATTCCCTTTTATCTTTTGATTTTTTTTGAGATGTTAGTTTGCTTGATATTTTCTTATATGAAGTTATTTCTCTCTAATTAATATATAAAGCTTTGTAGAATAACAAAGTTGTGATTTTAGTTGAATACATATATACATTTTAGAATTAGATTTATGTTGTTCAAGAGATTATCTAATAAATAGGTTTTCTCTATTAAATGGAATAGATTATATATTTTATTTTAAGTGATTCTTATAATAAATTTTTTATTGGGATAATGGAATAAGTTACTTGAATAACCTATTGATTCTTTTCTCAGAACTTATAATAAACCCCCTCATGTCTTTAGGATCTTAGTTGATCCTTTAGAACCTGTAGAATTAGATTGGTATGATTCCAACGTGCCCTTTGTGATAGATGAAATTATTGATTCATTCACGTTATAATTTTCATTATTAACAAATTTGGAGACTCCACTAAGGATAATTAATTTAAATATTTGTTTTGCTAATGGTTCTTAAAGGTAAATGACTTCCTATTATTCAACCTATTTGTAATGCAGAAGAAGATCAGGTTGATATTACTTTTAATTTAACACATTTTACATCATATAATCATCTGAAAGATCTTCAGATTGTTAAAGTTATAAATGATGAATTAGGAATTATTAAATTTTAAATCTAATGGAATTCTAATTTGACACATAAATCTCACCAAGATATAATCAATTTAAATAGGAGAATTAGAGAGGATAGAGCAATAATTTTAGCTACTAGTCCTAATCTTAGAATTTATTTTCTTTCTGATTATTTTCATTCTAATGATTTTATTGAGCCTATTGAAACTAATTTGTCAAATAAAATTTTTAATTTGGAAAATCATGTACAAATCATAACTATTTAAAGATAAAATTTGGTAAAAATTACAAAGGTGGATCAGATTGTAAGGAATATACAAGCCAAAAATTAGCTGGAAGGAAATCAACTAGAAGGATATACAAAATCAAAGATTATAGGATATAATTCATGAATTAAAGAATAATAGAGAAGAATAATAACTCAAAAAAGGTGAAGATGAAGAAGAATTTCAGCAAGAACATTACATAGCTATAACACCTTGGATTTCTACAAATCCAATAAATGTCAAAAACCATCTAGGTAAGCTACCTTATATTTAAGGATTAAACATATCAATTGTTTTTGGTAATGCTAGATAATCTTGGGAAGATCACTTAGAAGCCTTTATATTAGTTTTTTTCACTCTTGGGATAACTAATGAAACTATTTGTTTAAGGGTTTTTGCATAAACGTAAGAAGGAAAACCTTATCAAGGGTTTGTGACTCTGCCTACAAAAGTGATTTATAGTTAGAAAGATGTTGAAGAATGGTTAGAATTGAATTTCAATAAATAGAAAGAGGATTTTTATTTATTTAATGATCTTTCAAATATTTTGTTAGATCCAGATGAAATTATGTATCATTTTCTCTCTAGGTTCACCAAGCTACGTTAGAAGATTCTAGGTGATCTTAGACCTTCTAAAAAACTATGTAGACTTTTTTTTTTAATGCTTTACCCTTAAAATACAAAATTTCATTCAGATATATATATATATATATATATATATATATATATATATATATATATATATATATATATATATATATATATATATATATATATATATATATATGATCAAACCATAAGATTCTGTATTGATTATGGAAAGAAGCTTAAATTCATAGGTTTTTAAGTTAGGTCTACCACAGGTTTATATTTTGATCATGCAAAGATATTAAGGGAAATTCAAACTATAGGTAATGATTTGGTCACTAGTAAGAGATATCTTAATGTTAAACCTTATTTTTCACATAAAAATATGAAATATGATAATACTACTTATTATTCTAATGTTTATGAACTTGATCATAATCCTAAAACATGTCAGGGTGTTATTAAGTTTAAAAAGTATCTTTTGCATGAAAAATATAAGATAACTAAGGATTCAATATATAATGTAAATACTCTTGATGATTCTTCAAGAAATGAAAATGTCTATGTTATAAATATTAGGAATAAGGATTATAAAGTTCCTCACAATAATAGACCAATAAATGATACATCACATTCAGATGATAAATATAAAATAGCTCAAAATGATAATGATAAAAAATATTTCTTTTGCAACTGGATATAATAACAATTAGTATCAACATTATAAATCTAAAAAATTCAGACAAATAGATGCTAAGAATGAAATAATTGATTATCTATCAACCATCAAAGCTGAATTTTCTTTGTTGTAGGTTACTAGTCTTTCTAGACAATTAGATAAGATTAATGAAGTAGTTAAAAATCTAAGAGTTGATGTAATTCTACAAGAGGAAAATAATTTTGAACAAATCTATGCTCAACACTTTGACCTCCCTATTGATTATATACCTCCTTTCTATGTCACTATTAAGATTGAAAACAAAATAATTAATATTTGTACTTTTGATACTGATACCTCAAAGAATATCATGCCTAAATGTATTGTTGATCAATTGGGTATTTTTTATGAAGTGGAAAATTAAAAAACTTACTAGTTTTGATGTTAGATAAACTAAATGCTATGGTAAATTTTGTGACATAGTCATAAATATTGTGCATGATAAATGTATTAGATGTATGACCAATATTTAGGTCTTAGATATTTCTAGTAGTTATGCAATGCTACTAAGAAGAGATTTATCAAAAGTAACTAGAGAATTTGTTATCAAATATGTAATTGGGGTTCCAGTTAATAATGAGTTTGTATTTATTAAGAGATAATTTTTCTAGTAATTTGATTGAATCTCCTCATATAACATATATTACATAAAAAATGGTATTGGAACTTATGAGTTGTTAAATATTGATGAACTAAAATATCAACATGAAGAAAATTTTAAAAGAGGTTCTTTTTAGTCTCTTTCCTTCGATGTATCTTGCTCTCAACAAGGTAATGGCATTGAGATTTATTTCATATCTCATGTTGGTAAGATATTTGGTTATGCTTACAATTTTTTGTTGAAAACACTAATAACAAAACAACGTTTGAAGAATTATGTTTCTAATTAGAAAAGGCTATAAAATTGAATGTTAAACATTTAGAAATTTTTGGAGACTGAGAATTAATAGTGAGATGGATTCAAAAAATTTATAAAATCAATCAAACTCATTTTCACCATTATACTTAGAAGGTTTGGTCTTTAATTAAATTTTTTGAATCCTTCAACATCACTCATATTCTTCGAGAGTTTAATATAAGAGCAGATAAACTTGTAGTTTATGCCTCTAATCCTACTCTGAGTGAAGTGGAACCCACTATTTATTTTCCCTTCATTGAAATTTTTCATCCCAAGATGCGAGATTTGAAGGATAATTGGCTAGTGTTTAATTGTGAGGAACATATTGATTCATTTCTCGAAGGAAATTTCTTTGATCATGATGATTATGTTCTCAATTATAGAGATTATTTATAGTTAAGTACTGAGAAATAACCTACTAATTTAGTAAGTTTATAATCTATGTTTTCACCCAATGACCAGCGAAAAATTATTAGTGTTGAAGAGCCATCAAAGAGGATCATAGGTGAAACCATTCCTATAAATATAGGCACCAAAGATGATCCTAAGTATGTCTCTTTAAGGATTGAAGTAACTAAAAATGAAAAAGGTAAGTTTATTACAATATTTAAAGAGATTTTTGATGTATTTCCATGGTCTTACAAGCATCTTAGAGGTTATGATATGGGTGTTATTAAACATGACATTCTAATTAAACTAGGTATTGAACCTATTAGATAGAAAATACAAAGAATTATTCATTTGTTAGAATACACCATTAATCAAGAGTTAGTTAAAATTATCGACACTGGTGTCATTTTTTTTATAACATATTTCAAATGGGTGGCTAATCTAGTACATGTAAGAAAGAAGAACAGTGATATTAGACTTTCTATTGATTTTAGAGATTTAAATAAAGTAAGTATGAAAGATAACTTTCCTTTACCAAGCATAGATAATATTTTACAATAGGTTACAGGGTATGAAATGATGTCTTTATTAGATGGTTTTTCAGGGTATAATAAATTTTTTTGTAAATCTTGATGATAGAAACAAAACTAGGCACTTTTGCTTGCAATCAGATGATTTTTTGTTTAATTAATGTATGATCCACTTTTCAAAGTGATATGCATGTTGATTTTGATGATTTGATAGGCATAGTCATTTAGGTTTACCTAGATGATTTTAGTATTCATTCCAAGAACAAAAATAAACATTTGGATCATCGTCATGAAGTACTTATAAGATGTAGAAAGTTTAGCATTTCTCTAAATCCTAAAAATTATGTTTTTGGTGTTACTAAAGGAAAATTATTAAGATATGTAATTTATAAATAAGGAATTCCTATTGATCCTAAGCATTTTAAACCCATAAAATAATTACCTTACCTCAAAGATCAATCGAGTTTAAAATCATTCTTCAAAAAATTAACTTTTTTTAGAAAATATATTTCTGATTTCGTTGATAAATATAATCCATTGTGACTAATATTAAGGACACATAAGACTTACATTAGGGATTAAAATGCTGATTTAGCTTTCAATTTTGTTAAAAATGCTATTTTAAGTTCACCTATCCTTGCAAAAATTGATTTGAATAAAGCTTTTTTTATTTACATTAACACTATAGAAAGGGCTATAGGTGCCATAATTACTCAATAATTTTGAAATAATGAGGAAAAACTTATTGGTTATATGAGCCATGGCTTAAAAGATGTAGAAGCTAGGTAACCTCTCATTGAAATTTTTTGTTTTCTCTCTTGTTTATTCTTTAATTAAATTTATATATTTGCTAATGAGAAAAAAAGTTCTTATGTGATCTAATGTACCTATTTTATCATATCTTTGAAAATAGCCAATTATTCAAAGGAGACTCGCTAAGAGGATTATGAATATTCAAGAATTTGACTTCAAATTTGAAACATAAAAAACTATTAAGGGAAATAAATTAGCTAAACACTTAGTTGATGAAAAATTACATACAAAACCACATTTTAAAACTATGAAATTTGTTGAATTTGCTAAAAGTTTTAAGTTTGGACAAAAAATGAATGAGTGGGACAATTTGTTGGTTGAAGATGAATGGTATTCTGATTTAGTTTATTATTTTCAAAATCAATCTTGTCCTAATAACTTAAGTAAAAAATAAAGATGCTCTTTACAATTAAAGGCATTAAATTTTTATTTACTAGAAATATTATTGTTTTATCATAATCATGAGGGTGTTTTATTAAAATGTATTACTCATGATCAAACTCAGAAGATTCTTAGGGGTTGTCATGAATGAAGTTATGGTAAACATTATTCTACAAAACCAATAGATTATAAAATTTTAAGAGCTGGTTATTATTAACCCACCTTGTTTGAATATGATTAAAAATAAGTTCATTCTTGTATACCTTGTCAACTTTTTATTGGAAGAGATAAATTGCCTATGATTCCTTTAAATCCATTTTTTTTTTTAAATTATTTTACTGAATGGGGCATGAAATTTATTTTAGATATTCTTATACCTTTGTCTGTAGGTCATAGATATATTTTGATAGCCATAAGTTATTTCACCTAATGGCTTGAATCCAAGGCTTTTTAAAACTTTAGTGATAGGTGAAGTAATTTCATTTTTTTTAAATCATATTTTATCTATATTTAGAGTTCTATATGAGATTATTTCTAATAATGGACCTCAATTTGTTTCAAATGAGTACTTAGAATTTCTAGGAAATTATTCTATCATTTTTATCACTCATCAAAATATTATTCACAAGGAAACATACAAACTAAGTCTACTAATAACAATCTAATTTATGTTATGAAAAAGTAGTTTGTGATAATAAAAAGAATTGGTATATTAAGATTATTGAAACCTTATAGGCTGAAAAAATATCATTAAATTAGCAACCAGTTACTCTCCTTTCAAGTTATCATATGGATTTGAAGCTACTTTACCTATAAAACTTTAGATTTTTTTAGCAAGACCCGCATTATAATATACAATTTAAGATACAAATTTAAATGAACAAAAGTTGCATGATTTGATAGAAGTTGATGAATCCAAAGCAACTACATTACTAAAATTAGAAAAAGCTAAGCAAAAGTTAAAGAAGTTTTTCCATAAAAATGTTTCTAGTAAAAAGTTTAAGGTTGGTGATTTAGTATTATCTTAAGATAAAGCTCATGAAGATCCTAAAAACACCATAAATTCAATGAAATAATAACTTGGACCTTATAGAATTTATATAGTTCTTAGTAGTAACAATTTTCATCTTAAATATCTTGAAGGAAATTGGATACATTATTTAGTAAATGGCCATCATCTAAAGTTATTTCATTATTAGCTATTCATTTGTTTTCTTTTTATTTTATTTTATATTTTTCTTTAGGTTTATTTTCTTTTCTTATTTTGTTAATTTTGTTTTGTTTTGCTTGTTGTTTTATGTTTTTCGGTTTATTAATAAAGGATTGTGTGATGAGAAAGATCATGTTATGAAGGAAGAGTACAAGAATCTACAGAGAATGTTGTATAATTAATTTTCAAAAATATTCTTACATATTTAGTCTCATAATAATCAAATAATATGACTAATTAATATTTGATTGTAGGAGTATTAATTCATCTTCAGATTTTATTCTTGAAAATATTTTAATTATTTGAGCATCCAACCCAAAAAAAATTATTAGTTATTTTCCCTATTTTATGCCATGCTAAATGAACACTACATCCCTTGTTGAATTCATCATTTAAGTGGTTCATGCTTAGCTACTTGAGAAATTATTTTCTTGGATCACACTCTAAAAATAAAAATCTATGTTATATATTATAGGTAAAACTTTTACTAATCAATTTTATTTTCAAAATTGACTAAAAAGGTTGCTAATTTTATGACTATTTTCTATACCTCTCCTAAATTTTAAAGTTTATACTTACTACCATAGACATGACTCTATCATAAAGCCTAAAATTCTGTCAAGGACCCTTATTAATTGATTATATTGGTAGATGCATATTTGATTATGAAATTATAATTATTTGTTGATGATTTTATTTATAATTCAATGGTTTTAAAAATCATGGTGGATAAATGAATAAAATATTCAAATATGATTATAGATATGATCATATTCATTTTACTTGAAAGTTTCAGTGAACTTGAATTTATTCTAAATTCTTAGTCATTTTAGTGATATATATGGGTGAAGTATTGCAATTCAGTTCTATAATGGATGATTTAGTATTGTTTGATATGATTTGATGATTCAGTGGTGCTCAATTGATTAACTCATCTTTATATTAGTCAACTCAAGAATTTTTAAATGATATTAAGCATTTGAATAAGGTCAGTTTAGTTTGGAAATTTTAGTTGATCAATAAATCTTTGGTCATTTGAGTGAATAATAATTCCACTTTAGTTGATATTATTATTGAAACATAATAGATGATGATTATATCATACTCCTTTGTACAACATTTAAGTTATTTTATTTACGTGATTATTCAAATACATAGTCACTCCATGGGTATTCTGAGCTAAAGCTATTTCAAGATTCAAGAAATAGTCAAATTTGATGATCACAAATATTAGTGCATGAGTATCATCCTTTCACTTATTGCTATAAATTTGTTGGTTGATGGGAAGTTAATGACATACAGTTCGTTGAAAAATATGATACTCATTTTCCAAGATCATTTTTAGAATGTTACTTTATATTGAATAAATTCTTTGAAATAAACCAAAGGGGAATTTTTCTTATTAAAAACTTATTTTATAAGGCAGGGTCAAGATGTTAATACGTAATATTAAGGTGTCACTTTAGTTTCATTAGCTAGTGCTTGGTCTAAAGAATGCTTCTAGTTTCAAAGGTTGTTGATCATACAAATTAGGGTATTCATTTATTCATTATTTGTAAATGTATTAGTCTTATATCTTAACATGGCATGTTATTGTGTGGCATCTATCTAGATTTTGTTTCATCATAATTTGATCAATTTTTCATAGACATTAATGTTATGAGATGTATCTCGATGATTTTATATCAAGGAAGATTTGGAAGTATGTTAGCATTAATGGCTAACCAATCACCTCTAGTCATGGAAATTAGTGAAGGATTTAGTGGCAGGAATAACTAGATGCTAAATTTATCAAATTTATAAAATGGTTTAGAGAATTGCTAAGTAAGCAATTGGTAATTATGATCAAATGAGAATATAGCACATCACTCAAGTAGTTAAAACTCAGAGGGTGGGAAAAAAAAAATCATTTTTTTTTCATTCATTATGCCATTTTCAAAGCTTCTGGTAGAAGCAAAGCTTTGCCTTAATGGGATTCAGTGCAGAGAGGAAGCCGAGTGAGAATTTTGTAGAGAGGATTTGAACTTGAAAATAGGTATGTTATGTTTCACTTCCTATGGAAATATAGAGTTTTGAAAAGGAAAGAGAATTTTTGTTTGATTTTGAATCTATATTTCTTTTTGGAAGTTTGTGAGATTTAAGGTATTATTACATGTGATTATGTGGATGAATATTAGGTCTATGTAATGCTAAGTTTACATTAAAATGAGAAATCTTTCTTTGTGAGTACTTTCATGGGATAGTTAAGTTCATAACTCACATAAGTTTTTGATTTTTTTGAGTTTGAATCTAGGTTTCTTGTCATGGGTATTTTTTTAATTTTTTATTAGTGATTAAATTCAGCCTGATGATTTTGTTTTGTCAAATAATATCTACATGTGTATAAATATGAAAATCTAGCATGTGTTTGGGTTTCAATTATCATTTTGAGGAAAGTATTAGTTTTTTTTTTCAAGGGGAAAAAAACCACTATAAAAAAAACCTTTGGAAAGGTCGAAGTTATCATTTTGGGTTTCCTATCAAAAATATTTCTTAATTTGATTTAGTTGTTATTCTAGTTTTGATTTGGATGATAGTTGATGATTTTAATATCGAATAGTGAGCAACAGTTTTGCAATAATTTGGAAGGTATATTTGTGTTAGTTGGTTTTTATATTTAAGGGTTTTGTTTTCAAAATGTTGTAGACTTAAGGTTCTAAGATGAAAGAAGAATATATTGAGTATAGTTTTTTTTTTTTTTTTTTTTTTTTTTTTTTTTTTTTAAAACATAGATGATGAAGGTTCAATTTGAGTAGTTTGCATAAATTAGGATTATTTTCAAGTCTATGCAAATGATTATCATAAATAAATTTGTAGGTTTTGGTGAGTTTAATTTTATCATTTGGTGGTTCTTTGAGATGAGAATGTTCTTGAATATATTTGAGAATTACAGTATATCATAAATTGGTAAATGGGTTGTGATAAGTTGAAAAAGCAAAAATATATTTCTTTTTCTTAAAATATTCATAATATGTTTTATGAATCGGGCTATGTTTTAGAAACAAGTAGTGGTTAAGATTATAAAACATATTACTCCATGTTGGACAATTTATATCAGCTTGGTATGCAATCAATTTGTAAATTTTATGATAGTTAATTGTGAATAAGTATTTATAAGTGTTTGAATGGTTATGATCTTTTAAGTTGATTTTATTATGTTTTAATTAAAAAAAATATTTTTATGATTCAAATAAGTACATTAATGTTGTTTATTTTTAGATTCATGTTACAAATGAAATTATGTTCTTAGGGTCTTAAATGATTGACATTTTTCTCAGATTTTACTTCTCTCAATATGTCTAGGTAAGATTAGCTAGTTGAAAATAATAATGATAGAGGACGGGGATAAAATTCTAATAGAGCTGGTAATTAGTCAACCCATACTTGAGGTTCTAATAGGGTTGGGTTTTATGCTAGATAATTTAGGCCTAGATTTTGTAGGGGTACAAGAATGTCTATTCATTTTTATGCTTATGACTATTTTTTCTTATAATATTTTCATTAATTTTCTTCTATATATAGGCTATAGAGGTATTAAAGGCTATAGAAGTCAAAGGATATAGAGGTCATAAGGGTTTTTGAGGATAAAGTATTGGAGATTTTTCTCATTCCCAAATTAGTTCTTATCATCACATTGAGTAGAATCATGAACATTATCTTCCTTACTTATAGTTGTAGCCCCCTATTTTTAGCGAACAAGTTGATAAACCATTTCCTACTAATTGGTTTCCAAATAATAAGCCCAATAATCAACTTCAAATAAAAATAGGTCATGCTAAGGACCTTTGGAAAGTGGCCACTCCTTCAGATACACCTACTCCATCTAATATAAACCTTGGTGGAAAGTGTAGAAGGTTAGGCTTGTTAAGATACCATAGTGAACCACGTCTGAAGTCAGAAAGGCTAAATCTAGAAGGTCAATGATGTATAAATAGATGAAAAACCATATATGTTCTATATCATGCCACAAGAACTAGTTTTTCTATGAAAAGGGTTGAAACTCAAGTATTTAGTGAGGTCAGGATGATTAAGAGAATTAAGATGGAAGTTGATGATGTTACAATTGACACAGGGACTATATTGATGCTGTGTGATACTACTGAAATGGAGTAAAATGTTTTTATTAAAGAATAAGACAAATAAGTAATTAAAGTATTATCTAACTTAGATGATTATTGGTCATCTAAAGGATAATTTTTGTTTGGTGTCAAACTTTTTTGAATAAATTTGCATACTTCAAGCTCGATTATTTTTTATATTTTGGTATACTCAGTAATTTGTAGTTTGATATAGTTATATATGATTAAGTTTAATTTGAATGCATTATGGTCTAAACATAAGTGGAATTTATCAATTTTTTATTTATTATTTTATGATTATTGTGTATCTTACACTATTATTAATTAATATGGGTCATCTCTTGTTAAGGTTAGTGCATGGCCTTATATCCTAAATTTCTTAATCAAACTAAGACTTTAAAGTCTTAGCTAATTTATCTTTAATATTTTAGTTCATTAATTGTCTTTGTTAGAATTCAATTAGTCAACATTAACTAATAACTAACTAAAGATGGTCATAACTTATTTCATAACTGAAGTTGAGGATATAAAAGGAGATCAAGCATTCATTTACAGATAGAAGCATAATAGGTATTGCAGACTGAAGTATTTCCTTAAGTTAATCATTTGTTTCTCCTTTTTATGCAATTTCTCTAACATAGTACAGCTTTTGTAGATAGACTCAATGGTATTTTATCAGATGGTTGAGTAGTCATTTATGTAACACATGTATATCCAGTTATATTTGTCATCTATTATTGATTATATGAATTTTTATAAGTCTAATATCTTTTGATGACTATTATTTACAATCCTATGCAAAAAATTAAAATATTCAACCTAAAAATGATGATTGTTTCACCTTTTCATGACACTTCATTTATCTATTCAGTTATTGAGTTATCATTTCATGTTTTGTAGTGAAAGATTATTGGATTTCTCATTAAAATTTGTTCTTTATGCTAAGCTGAATCTCATTTGGAGACTCACAACTCTTTTGTAATTATTAATTTTAATTTTAATTAATATAAATTGCATTTTTCTTCTAGATATTTTCTCTCATTAGATACTTTTTATTTTATTGTTGGTTTTAAATAATTTAAGTTGTATTTTATTTACTTTATTTTAGTAGACTAAGAATTGTTATTTAGATTAGTTTTTTAGTTTAGATCTATTCTAGATTATGTATTGTTATTTGATTTATATTTTTTTTTTCTTGTCTAGTTTTTAGTTTATTTTCCTTTTAGTTTAGATTAGTTTTAAAATTATCTTCAGTTTGTTTTTATTTTTTTCTATTCAAGTAGACTAGTTTATATATTTTAGGTCATTCCTTAGCTATTGTTTAATTTTATAAGTTTTATGATTATTTTGAATTATTTGTCTTTGGGATAGTTTCTATATTTTTATGCTTTAAATATTAATTTATTCATGCTTTTTTTGTTTCTAATTTTAGATCTTCCTTCTCCTATACTTTTTATATTACTTTCTTTCACTTTTAGTTTAGAATATTTTCTATTTCAGTTTTTATTCCATTTTATCTTTTGGTTTATGTTCTTTTATTTAGATGTTAGTTTACTTGATATTTTTTATTTGAAGTTATTCCTCTCTAATTAATCTATAAACCTTTGTAGAATAGCAATGTTGTGATTTCAGTTGAATACATATATAAATTTTAGAATCAAGTTTTTATTCTTCAAGAGATTGTCTAATTAGTAAGTTTTCTCTATTAGATAGAATAGATTACATGTTTCATTTTAATTGATTCTTATAAAAAAAATTATGATTGTGATAATTGAATAAGATAAATTATTTATTGATTATTTTCCCAAAACTTATAATAGACCCCCTCACATATTTAGGATCTTAGTTGAGCCTTTAAAACCCCTACACTTAGACTAGTGTGATTTTATCATGACCTTCATGATAGATGAAAGGGTTAATTCATTGACATTATAATTTTCATCATTAACAAAAACCATTTAAAAGCATTTTAGCTTAGTATCCTTAATGTATTTCTTCACACATGTAACTTGTTCCCCATATTAGCTTAGCAAAGCTGTGGTATGCAGAATGGCCTCATGCTACCACTTAATCTACTTCACATCATATTGAGGGTGAGGGGCCATATTCAATATTTAGGAAATCAGATGAATGTTGCTATCATGTCTTAGAAGAGAAGTATTGAGTGATAACTAATTATGAGGAACTTTTTACTGCCCCATAATCCATTCCACTCTATAGGAGATAGGATTATGATACAAGAGAACTTAGTCTTAATGGAGAGTGATAAGCTAGACATTAGATAAATTTAAAAAAAAATTATTTATGAAAACATATAATGGTCGAGCCCTTTTATGATGTGTTGATCATCATCACAATAATTAGAACATGTAAAGAAAGATTTTATGTATTATTAAGTGCCATAAAAGGATAAGGTCGATAAGACCCCATTTATTGTGAAAATAGTACCATGCTTCATAATCTATGACACACCATTGCATATAAATGACATAAATTTTATCCTTGGAACTCTCAACCATATTATAATCCCTATTTATTTTGAAAATAGTATCATGCTTCACAATCTATGACACACCACTACATATGAATGACATAAATTTTATCCTTGGAAATCTCAACCATATTAAAATACGCAAAAATGAACCACATGGTAGGGAGATATTTTGAGCCAAAGAGTACCAAATCAAAAAGTTATCATAACCACCATTATGGGTGTACATGTTAAAAATGCCAAATTAATGGCCATCAATGTTGAAAATCAGCATAAAATCCTAGTTTGATGGGTCACCCATATGGTAATAATAAAGGGAAAAACTTTAGAAAAACCAATATGTTGGTTCCAACATGTCCATCTTAGTGAAGATTGGTCAAGTAGGTGTCTCATGCCAATAGAATGCAAAGAATTCTTTATCCAAAAACTTGCAACTTTCACTTCTTATAGATAAACACAATCTAGAGATCTTATTTCCTGATAGGTGCTGTACATAGATTATTATTAAGATCACTTCATAAGACCTCAAACATTCCATCATTAAAATATAATTTGGAATAATCATCCATATGAAACTCCCATTATCCATCCTCAAAATATGATAACATAGAAAAACCATTGCACTAGTTTTGGCTAGAAAACCCTTTCACCATAATTGAGCAGTGTTTATCCCCAAGGTCATCTTAGGAAAAGTGGCCACTACCATGGGGTGGGGTAAATTAATACATCAATAATGATTATTTTTTGAGTATATCCTAATGGTAGGGACTAAGGAATGTTGGGAACTATTTAAAATTGTACTATGATTGGCTTGAGGGATTGAAATAGTATGGAAAAGTTGTTGGTTATCTCCTAATAAGGTTTGTCAACTGGAGAGGAGATAATATGGGAGGAGGGTTTCATCCTTGGTTGTAGATTTTCCAAATCAACCATGGTTTATATTTCCATATTGTCCACTACCTTTTGCTTCTCAAGTTATAAAGGGGTCAGGGATGGTTTTAAACATCCCATAAGGGGATCATATCTGATTTGATGGTTAGACACCTAACAAAAACATTAAGTGTTAGGAAAGATAAAGTACACAACTTTATATGAGAAATGAGTGTCACTTATTTGTAGATCAATTAATTCATTTAGGTATTTAGAATGGTTCACCTTAACATAAATCAATTTATTAAGGTGGGAAGAGATCCACTTCAGGTGCTCTTTGTAAATAATAAGTCTAATGGGTGTAATAATTTTCTCCATAAAGGAACATAGGTGTACCAACATTTTGGGAAGTTCAGCCCCTACAAGGAATTGAAGGGAATTTTGGTATATGTATTTTAAATCATTGGTCAAGTTGGATAAAATCAAAAGTATGTTTTAAATAAGCCATTAACTTGATTTGCATGGAGGGTTTGGAATTTAGACAAATATTTAAAGGTAAATGTGAAAAATATTTTGGTATGTTTCATAACAGTAATCACATGAATGTTCACAAGCTCCCAATGGTGGAAAAACCAATTTTGAATATAATCTTTCTATGAGACTTGACCAACACAGTAGGTAATAAGGGAATAAATTTCAAACCATTTACATGCATTTTAAAATAGATCACCAATAATATAAACCCATAGATGAGAGGGAAGGACAAAGGGATTACCTTATCTTAGACCTTCATGACAAAATTGTGAGCTCTCTTTGGTGTCATTTCTATCATCTCATGTAATAGTAGTTACAATCAAGGGTGGGGAAGCCATTATGTAGGGCTAGTTTACCATAAGGTAGAACACCAACTGAAATAAATGCAAAGCAACCCTAGAAAGTCCTATAGAATCAATATGGAAGAATGGAAATAAAGAACACAAGGGAAGACAAATTGATGATTACGAGTATGTATTGCATCGAAATCACTTTGTTTTATTTATTCAATTTATAATAGACTTATTTAGCTATTGAGTATTTCATAATTATATGTAGGGTTTTATAACATGGTTAGTATTTTTTATATTTATAAGAATTTTGTTGTGATTTTTAAGTTTTCATTATTTAATAGTGGGTATTTTTCCTAAAATAAGTGGTCAATGTTATAATGTCAGTCTAATTCATGGAATTAATAGTGTCATTATTTTATAGTTAATTAGTTAACTATATCATGTCATAATTCAAATAAATAATGTATATCAAATGCATATCTTTGTAAAAATGTGAAAATAAAATGTTTTATGCCAATAATTATATGTCATCAATGTTAAAACTAAATACTCAATATTATGTGTATTATCTTATAATGTGTGTCATTATCAGATTTATTAATATAAATGGATGCATTATTGATAGAAAATGACATATATATAAACTATTATACAATGACAACCAACACCAAACAAGCTAGAGCCAAGGGGAACTTCTAGTGGCAGTGTAAATTGCCTATGCTATTTATAATCAACTATTCACTATTTGGATAAGAGTATACAATGTGACAGAGAAGAAATAATTCACATATTCTTCATTCTATTGGTGTACTATTGTTAAAAATTAAGGATCAGTTCTCACTAAGGGGGACGTTTTTTGAAATATTTATAGTTCTAAAATTATTTTTAAATATTATATGTGTGAGACTATAATATATTTTGTGTGAGAGAGTGGGTTATGAGAAAAACTCTCATATACATGATAATATAAGACAAGGAGATATTTTAGGGTGTATTTGAGATGTTTAAGAGATAGTTTGATTAGCTTTGAATCCCTATTTTTAGGAGTCCATTAATCTATATAAATATATTATTTGGTTTTTATTAATGTAATATAATATTACAATGATTTTATTGTGTTACTCTATACAAATATTTATTAGACAAGTTTAAGTTAGGGTTGGCATCAAATCTAGGTAGGATTTATCCTCAAAATTAAAAAATTAATTTGATGTGTTTTCATTTTTATTTAGAGTATTTTATTGTTTGAAAAAATAAAATTATTGGCTTCTTGTAAATAGATATTTGTTAATGGTCTTTAATGTTGACTAAAATTAAACAAATTCACATTTAGATAGGATACATTAGGATTATGTTATTTATAGTTGTTTATATTGTATGTTTAATAAATTAATAATATTATGGTTTGTTCATTCTTTGTGCCTACCCGACATGTATATTTTTATCAAAGAAGTATTTACATGTCTATAGGGTCGTGTTGTAATTTTATTCAATCCTATGTTTTATCATTTTCATGATAAAGATCATTAGGTTTATCTCAGGATCGAAAGGATTCTTGATTCAATCTTAATCATTTGGGGGATAGAAATCATATGTTGGCCTTTGGATTATATTTTTTTTATAGAATTATTTAAGGATTTATATGAATGTCTTTTCTTATTCTAACATAATTTGTGTAGGATTATAAGCTCATAATTATATTTGTACTAGATGTTTGTCTTATCATTTTCATAAAACTATCCATGACATATTATTAGGTAGAGAAGTTTTCTCATTTTAATTTTAAACATATGGATTAAACAAATTAATACATAGGCCTTTGTATTTTTAATAAATCCCCTTTTAAAGGTATTTTAAAAATATTTTCTTTGTGCCCATAATGACATGGACATGTTGTAGGACATTTTATTTTCATTGGCACTTGTTTCAAAACTAATTGATTAACAATTATATAATATAGTACAATATTAGTACATTATATTATATTATATTATATTATATTATATTATATTATATTATATTATATTATATTATATTATATTATATCATATTATACTATATTATATTATATTATATTATATTATATCATATTATATTATATTATTCACTCATATTTTATCATAAATACTTGATAATGTGAGTTTTAGTTTATTTTTAATTTAATATACATGAACACTTAATATGGACCTATTTATCTACCTCACTCTATCATAAGCTTCTATATAGACCTACCCCTTTATAAGTTACTATATTACACTGAAAGATATATTCTAAATTTATAAAAACAAAAAAATGCATAAGCATTTATATGCACCTCCTAGATTATAATTTTCACACATATCATTTAACAAGATGATAAAATAGTTTGGGTCAATGGTGGTAGATAATTTTGATCCTTAAGGGTTGATCTTGATCGTCACCCTAGAACTAGTCACTTTTCAAATCTAGACTCTCACTTACATGTTCATTTGTATTTTTATGATATGTAGATTTTTTTTTTCCACGTTTGAATTCATATAAACATACATCTAAGACACCTATTATAACACTTGTAAATTTAAATATAGAGGTACACATACACTATTGTATACTAAGCAAAGTTTCCCTATTATTACCAAGTTAATTCTAATCATTTGGTGTAGTCCTTATCCAAGTATAGATCTTATTTTATCAAATTTAAGCAAATATTTTTAAAGTATTCAATCCATATCTACATGCATTCATGTGAAAAAAGTGGGATAATTACATAGAATTTTGATTGGGAGATTTACATGGGATTTATTTCCCTCTTCATATTTTATGATACATAGGTAGAGATTAATCATCATAGGGATGACTGGGGTGAATCAACCCATTTAACTACCCCCTTTATATTTATAGTTTTTTAACCATTACAGTACCTATTAGCATTTAAAATTTGAATAAGTCATTTTTAGATTTTTTTCACACTTATGAAGGTTAAATTGATTCACACATGCATGTTTCTATCTATCATAGATGAGTGCACCACAATTTATCTATTTTTCCATAGAGTCTAGAAATGACAAGTAGAGGTCAATAGTTCCTATCGATCATGTCTTATTTTTTATGATATTGACAATAAGGAGTTACACATACAATTTCATTAAACACAATCACTATTAGATATATTGATCAGTTGAAACTGCTTTCAACTTCATATAATTGGATCGCAAACAATAAATGTCCAAATATTTTGTATTGTTTCTAGTTCATCTTCTTTAATTTGATCATGATTTTTCAATTTTAATACTTTACTTTTATTCAGCTTATTGCAAGTTAGTTTACAACTTTTAATTTATTTAAAATATTTTTTAATCTTAATTAGTGTTAAACACTATGTTAATTTTGAAATTTGATAAAACATATCAGGGAACCCACTTTTTATTCAAGCATTCCCTTAAAAAAACATCTTAAGGTTTAGATAAAATCATTAATATATAACAATAAAATAACTTTTTTTCATCCTTATATATAATATTTGACACTATACTAACTTATTTTCAACCTTATATTTAATATTTATCACTAAAGGCACATTATTTTGACCATAGATCTGATATCTAAGACTGAAATCACTTTCATTTACCATTATATTTCATGGGTCTTGACTAATCTCCATGCATAAAAATCATCCTTTCTAGAATTATGTTTTTTCATGATTTCTTTAAAAAAAAATATATTGCTATGTTGGATGATTACTCTTTATTTCAATATTTCTTAATTTTCATTACATGATGTATTCCCCTGATAAATAACATTATTAAAACTTTTTTAATAAAATAAATAAAATCATAGGATATAACATAGATAATGTTAATGCAATTCTTTTGTAAAGTCAAGCATGAAATATGAAAAATAATGGTTATAGATTGAAGATGCTATGTATATTAATTTACACCATCTTGATGGGATTTTTATGACCATATAAAATGATACCATTTAGGAATATGTTTCATCTAAAATAAATATATTTTAACATATTTACATTAAATAATTCAAAGAATACTATAATACCAAAAAGGTGAAATTGAATTTTATTTATTTATATCTCTACAAGAATAAAATGAAATTGACCATGATCTCACATATGATGGAAAAATTGATTGTAATGGTAATATTAGTAAACCTATAGGAAGCCCTACCCCAGATGTTGTTACTTTTACTATTGATACTCTTATTACATCTACATTTTGGGTTTAGGGGAAACATAACTTTTATAACAAATATAAAAATTCACATGCCTAACCAAATGACTCATATGTGACATTTGATATCTATGCATCCAAAAACACCTACCTATTTTACTAAAAATTCATTTGTAAAAAATATTTTAATTTTTCATGATAATTTGTTGAGATTATAACAAGGTATAAAAAAGCTCTCAAATCACTAGATTATCAAGCTTTATTGAATAATTTTTTAGCACTAGAAATTGTAACATGTGATTTACCAATAGGATTTTAAACTCCTAAACTTACATTATATGAATGAAAATTGAATCCAAAACAACATATTTGATCATTCCATGCCTTATGTTTGGACCATGCTTCCAATGACATGTTGTTAAATAAGTTGTTTGAAATTATCATAAAATATTACACCTTGTACAAGATTTGTGACCTACCTATTCAATTACTTAAAGAATTCAATCCATTATCAAATGAATTTATTAAGCATTTTACTATCAACATTGATGAAAATATTTATTATGTAAAAATTTCTAAAATTAAGAAATGAACTAATGAGTCTATCATTGATTAGGTACTTCAGTACAGTACCATCCCTTCCAAAATTACAAACACCATGGAAACTAATGAAATACAATATATCTTGAAGTAAATTATACTTGAACTTTGCGTGAGTCAGTTATTTTTAAAAATTCAAATCATTTGAAGAAATTTTACATATAATTATAGATAGTGAGGTCAATTTTCATGCTTTGAAAAATTTCATATAGGCATCTACATATTTATCAACTTCTACAACAATGTTTTAACCAAACACATTTTAAAAAGTCAACTAAATATATAATAAATATAATGAAAAGATCATATCTAAAACTATTTCTATATCTTCCAAAAATATGGTTTTTTTTAAAACTTAAATCTAGTAAATAAAATTTGATTATGTCATTTTAGCCCTATTTCACTTTATTTAAAATTTTCACTTAATCAGGGCCTATCACCCCCCATCTCTCCCGCCCCCACTCCCCCGCACCCCCGACCCCCCTCCCCACTCTATCATAAGAACTTTCAAAGACCTATTTGTATTCTATTTTTTAACATACATTTACATAATTGTTACAATTTATAAAAGCACCTATAAGCATTTATATTGAAATTATAAATCCCAAAAATTACAATTTTTCTTTTAAATTAGACCAATCAACTAGGTCAATAATTTCATACGGTACTAACCCCTATGTTCCACTATAACCTTAGGCCCTCTAACAATAATTTTTAAATTTTTAACTCTCTAAAATAATTTGATCCATAGTTTTAGGATACATAGAGTGAGGTGTTCTCCTTTCATATTGATATAAAGGATCACTCAAGTCACATATTATATCACTTGGTAATATTAATACATAGGCATACTTACACTATTATGCATTATTTAAAGATTATATATTATTCCTAAATCCAATTAAAATAATTTAAAGCAGTCACCAACCAAGTTGAAATCCCAATTTATCAAATCCAAAGAAATTCATGATCAAGTATTGAATCCATATCTAGATGCCTTTGTATAGTCAACGAAACACAATTACACAAATCATTGTGAGTGGGAGAACTATGTTGGACTTAGTTACCTCTTCATATTATTGGAAAAATAGGTAAAAATTATTTATCATAGTGGTGACTGGGGTTAGCTCAGCCCATTACACTCCACTCTTTTTCAATTTTTAGGTTTTTAATAATTCTGAAACCCTATTGGGTTTATAAAATATAATTTTAGTCCTTCCACACACTTCCAAAAGTCAACTATAGGCATAAATATGTAACTCAAGCTCCTACGTCATGACCTAATATTAATTTCAATAAGGGTAAAGATTTCTTGGTTCAAGTCATAAGTGGTTGTTGATCTTGACACAAATGGGATGATCTTGAACTTATTTATCTTTAGTCAAAACTTTTGGGCACTTGAATAATTTGACTCTATATTCATACTTGAGTCATCTATTAGTAAACATAGTTAGATCTAAGACAAACAATTTTTTTTTCATATTAATTCTTATTTTAATTCATTTCACCTTGTTTAATTAATTATTTTACACCCATCCTATTTATCACAAACAAATTTCAATTATTATTTTTATTTCATTCAATATATTTTAACTAGGGTTAGCTCACCTATTAATCTAAATATATATAAAACATTTGGTGAATTTTATTTTCATTCAAGTATTGAGTTAAAATATAGCATTATTTTTAGTTCACAACATATAGGTTCATGTATCACATTTTATGATCATGATATTCAAAAGATGATACTAATAACGGTTCACTAAATATGTATGGTTTTGTCAACTCACATCCTACTAGTACATATCGAATTTAGGTAGATAGTGGTTCAAGTTAAGACTTAGTTATGATGAAATTTATGACTATTATCTAGTAGACTTAACTACAGTTACTTGGAACAACCATGGTAATTAAAAGTTATAAAGGTCTTACATAAATGCCAATATATGTAATTACATTACTAGTCATTAGATGTTCTGATATAATTTTGGTATGGTTATGTTTATTACTCAATATTGGGACATATGATATAATACTTATATTCCCATGGATAAATCAATTGAAAAATATACCTTACACATTATATAAGTTCTATTAATGTTTTTGCATGATTAAAAAAATCATATACTTTTCACAATGCACCTTATGAGTTACCCATCCAACATTAAAAATCACATGAGACATACCCTAAAGTTATTCTTAAAACTTTGATCCTTGAACCTAAAGTGGTATTAGATATAACTTCACCACCTATAATCATGGTTCATTCATTTAACACACCTACAATTATGATTCCTTTAGTAACACCTTGTAGAATATCATGTCCTCCCATCACACATTTTAAATCTCAAAATCCTATAGTTACAAAAGAAACTATGGAAAAAGCTACTCATACATGTCCCAATATTTTTCGACCACCTTTTGAATTAATTTATTTTTAAAACACATACAATCATTTTAATTATATATAAGAGCATTTGCATTTGTACACATGTTTTTTAAGAGGTTAAGGAAGTACATCTAGACCATTACTCTAATATCCTTGGGATCATGATTTAATTTAATATCAAACCTTTGCTTATATATATGATACTTCTAGTTATGCATAGAACTCTCCACATTCTGTGTCTTCTATTTTTAGAAATTTATACATGATTAATGGTTAGCCATGGTAGTATAATACTTATGATTCATAATTACATCTTAATATACCATAATTTATTTTTTACACCTTCTTATATATTTCATGCCTTTCATGTGCCTTCCTCCATTTATATGTATCTTTAATTTTTATTCCATGTTTGACATTAATATTGTATGCTTGGTTTGCATTTATGTTCTTATATGACCTTATTTTATGTTTGTTTCTATATTTCTGTGGACCTTGATCCTTAATCATCGATCCCAATCCAAAAACATTTATATAATTAATAATGTTGAAAACATATGCACCAAGTTATAAAGGATGATATAGGTTATTTTTATTCCTCCTAATCTTTTTGTGGTCTAAAATATTTACCTTAGCTTTATTAGTTTCATTCCTCATATCCTCCAGGATTTCACCACTAACCTTTCTTATATCTTTGATTATTTTTACTTCCTTACACCCCTTTAACTCCTTAGTATGTGATTTCCTAATATAACATCATAAAAATGCAAATAAAAAAAGACATAAAAATATTTTACTATATATTTTTTGATGTATAGGTATCATACTTATTTATCAATGTGATATGTTTTTCATATAAATGTTACACACATTACTCTCATGGTACTATTTAAGCTAGTGAGATATAAAAAATATAGGTTACATGGTATCACAGACTTACATATGATATATGTTTTCACCAAGCTCACACGTAGGGGCATTGTCACATTGTAAATATGCCTTATCTTTGGGGAATCTATTATAGTGGTTTTATTATACATATTCTTATAATTTATAAATATTGTCTACTATGTTGATATATTATTAGATATTTTATCTACCCTATGTTTCATAATTGCATGCATGTGTAAGTTTTTTATTTTATGGTTGATTTTTGATGTATTATATAGTGTGTGTATAGAGGATCCTCTAATCATAATGTTGGGTATTAAGTGTTAGCATAATTTCATGTATTAAATTGTTTGAAAATTAAAACCATTTATTTATGATGGTTAAGTAGTTATGATTGAGGACAATTATGTCCTAACCATTTTTGTATTGTATATATGATATTGCTCTACTAATGAGTATAGAATCAAATATTCTTCCTTATATAATAGGTTCTCAAATTAGATCGATTCCAAGGACATTTTCAAGGAGATCTAGAGTGTTGGGCCTATTAGTTGTTATCTCTATGCTTAGGAAGGTTTATTATTTTCTCAGGCCTATGTGTTAAACATTGTGAAAGTTGAGCTATGTTGTGGATCTCAATATATAGGGTCTATAATTTGATTATTTAACATCTAATATTTTATCCATATATGCCTTGGTGATGACAAACCTTGATCTCTTAACCTCATACTATACCACTTAATTCTGCTCCACATCCAATCATAACTTATTTGATTTTAATTACCCCCATGATCTAAGCAGAGGAGAAGAAGTGGATTTCATGACTGTGTCTCAACAAACTAGTGGAAGACCTTAAAATGAGTAAAGGCTTCACTCTTCTTCTTAATAAATAAATGACCCATACGACATGTGCATAATTTACACATCATCTATCAAAATATTGATGTTATTGGAATGGTGAACCAAAGAGTCCCTTATCATAGTAGAGTTGTATATGAGTTTCATGAACAATTGGTTTACATTGAATTGTACCTTCATGAACTTTTCATCCTCGTTACTGATGGAATCCTTGATATTATAATTACCTTTGATAAGGCATTTTTTTTGTAATATATAAATTTTTAAGTAATAAAAATTTTTGTTACCTTTTTGTTGTGGCCTTTGTAAGCATCTTACATATTTATTGGAGACATAAACCATGTAATACAGTTACTTCTTTTTCATTACCAAATCCTAAATGGCCCAACTATTCAACATGAAAGATAAAGATGCACATGATTATTAAATTTTAGGAATTATAGGGATCGCCACTAGTAGTGTACCCCATCAAATTAGATTTTATGAGTAGATGAATTATGACATGTCTAATGACAAAGCATTGATGTTGATTTCACTCAGTATCACTGATGAGGTTCAACCACATATTCAAGATGTGTCAAAATTTAAAGAGGCTTGGGACATTTTATCAACTATATATGAGGAAAGGAACCAAAATAATATCTTCCATCACTAGTCTAGGCTTTATACACTCATTATAAAAGGTGGAAATAAAGTCTAGGAGTTATTACCATGTTGGGTGGGAGAACTTCATACATAACTAGTTATACTTGGTGAAGAGATTAAGAACAAGATGCTAGTCCCAATCACTCTAAGAGCTCTTCCTTACTCATTTCAAACATAAATCACAAACCTAAACATTAAAAATTAAATTGTGTATTTTAAATACCTAATGAATATGATCCAAACAGAAAAAGTCATCTAGTTAGTGCAAGATGAGTTAGAAGATAACTCATTGATTTTCAAGAAACACGGTAAAAAATTCTAGATAGGACATCCAACACAACATTAAGATTAGTCAAAGTCTCAAATAATGAAATAGTGATGTCATATTTTCTTGAAAAAATAATATTAATACAAATTTATACTACTATAATTACTTGACGAAAGGCATATGAATTCATGAGGTCATATCTAGTTGAGATGATTCACATAAATAAAAAGGATGCCCTCATCAATAATGGGAGTAGAAATGACATATAGTCACACAAAATCAACTAGGATAAGATGAGAAATTTGAAAAATATGTATTATAATAATAAAATTAAGAGGCACATAACAATTTAATTCTAGTCTCCCAAACCTAATCCCCAGTGAACAATGTTTGGTTTATTGATGTAGGCAAAAAAAAGTATATGAATGGATGTAAGAATATTGTTGATTCACTAATTAATCAACCCATTAGATATCAGGTTCAGGTCATAAATGATATGTATTATATTGTATAAGGAATTTGGATCATCACCATTCCTCTTAGGATGTGAAGTTATGCACTCACAAATAGATGTATGTCTCAAGATTCATAAAAAATCTCTTGTTTATAAGTCAATTGTTGAATCATAAGATTTAGATAGAGTTCTTGATCAATAATGGCACTAAAAATTATATCATCCCATGCAAAGGTAAGGTTATTTCCATATATATGTTTTATGGATCATTTATTTTCACTACATGTAGTTTCATCCATTGCAGTTATTTTCTCTACTTCTACAAAATAATCTACCACCCTTTGGCATTAATAATATGGGAACATTTTATTTTTAATCCATGTACCAACTCAACTCTAAGGCATCGTATGTGGTTTTCCTCATCTTTTAAATTATTTTCCTATATGTCTTAGATGTATTTTAAGAAAACAATATTGGGTTCCATTTGACTGGACATTATCTTGTGCCAAGGATCATCTCAATGTGGTATATATCAATTTGTGTAGACCCTTACCTATTACTTATTAAGGATTCCATTACTTCCAGTTAAATTTTTGATGATTTTTATATAAATAATTAAGTGTTGTTTTTCAAGAATAAAAGTGAAGCCTTTACTAATTTTAAGGTCTTCCACTACCTTATTGTGACATATTCAATGAATACTCTTTGTCTTCTCTACTTAGATTGAGGGGGAATTAACATCAAATTAGTTTTCAGAAATATTGAATAAGCATGACATCAAATAGTTCTTGACTACTCCCTATATGCCTAAATAAAATGGAATTGTAGAGCAACATAGTCATTTGGTCATGGAGACGGCTCATTACATGCTTTCCATTATAACATTAGAGGCATAATACTACGAAAAATTAGTCAAGATATTCATTTATCTTCTAAATAGGCCACCTACAAACATATTTCAAGACAAGACACCAGAAGAGTTATAAAGTGTAATAAACCTTCGATCTCTCATGTAAATGTATTTTATTATACATTATATAATCATGTCCTAAATAGAAAAAGGAATAAAATAAAATAGAAGGCACTCAAATCCATCCTATTTGGGTATAATCCTACCTCAAAATCATATCATCTCATGGATCATGAGGAATGTAATATTTATAAAATTTGAGACATGGTTTTTAATGAGTCATTATTTGACTCACTGACACATGAATGGGAGTAAAAATATATCCACTTATTATAAGTTCATTCCACAATAATATGATGATCATGATGAATTTCGTCAACATGAATATGAGTTAGAATGATATTTTTTTACTGATCTATTTTGGAGGATAATTATTCATCAAATAAATAAAAAAAAGTTGATGTCCAAATCGGTATAAATAATAATTAAGGACTCACACCTAAATTCTATTTGAGATACTTCATCATGAGTTTTTACAATAAGACAAGTGAGAAATGAGTTTAGTATCATACTTATGAGTTCAGTTGTTGATAGAACTTAACCAGAGATAGTTTAAGTGGTACTATCTAAACCTCAAAAAATGAAGGCTATGATATGCTTGATATAAAAAATGGAATGGAACCTTGTCAATATACCTATAGGAAAGAAACACATTGGATGCATGTGGATTTAAACCCAATATATAAGGCACATTGATCTATTGGTAAATAAAAAGCATGATTTATTTCAAAAGGGTGTGATTAATAGTAATGAATTCACTATTAGAAAAAAATGTAACCCAATACAAAGATAAAAACATAAGAGTTATTTATGCATTGATAACACAAAAAGGATGGAAAATTCAAAATAAGGATGTCAAAAAGAGCTTTCATCAATAGTAATCTCAAGGAAGAAGTGTACATGACCCAACCAAAATAATCTATTGAAAAACAACACCCAAAAAGTTATGTCATCTAATCAAGTTATTTTATGGATTAATAAGGAACCCAGGGTATGGAACATTGAGATAGATGATCATCTATTGTAGCATAGATTCATTCATATCCCCGTAGATTCAAATTTGTATATAAAGAAGGTAGGGCAAGAGATTATCACTCTTATTTTATATGTGTATGATATTGTGATGATAGGAAGCTCATATGTTCTCATTGAAGAAGTGAATAATGACTTGAAGACATCCTTAGATATAACATACATGGTCTTACTTCATTAAAATCTTGGCTTGGAGATATGGCAAAAGAATAATCATATTTTTTTGTCATAGATGAAATATGCCAAAATACTACTTGAGAAATATAGGATGATATATTGTAAACCATTATCAACTCTTATTGAAAAAGGTTTTCAAATATACTAATTTCATAATTCACATCAATTATATAGAACTCAGTATTAGGAAATTTATTGGGAGTCTAATTTACTTGACATATACCAAACCAAATGTATCCTTTGTTATTAGCTATCTTTCAAGATTTATGTAGGATCCAAAGAAGTGTCATTGGGTTTCATAAAAGTGAGTTTTGAGATGTCTAAGGTACAAGATATTATGGTTTGTAATATAAGAACTCACATTTCTTCTTGCAAGGTTATACATTATAATACTACATAGGATCTGTTGATGACATGAAATAAACTATAGGATACATTTTTCATCTTGGATCTATTACTGATTTTGTAGATTAGTAATAAACATGTTTTAGTTGCACTATCATCCATAAAGAAAAATATCATGCCTCATGAGGAGTTCTGTGTGAATTGATTTTTATATGTTACACTTTTATTGACATGGAAACTCCTAAAAATTAGCCATCAATCTTTTTCTATGATAATTGGGGTGTGTTAAAGCTTGTTAAGAATCTAGTGTTTCATTGAATAATTAAACAAATTTAGTTCTACTGTCATTAAATTAGATAAAAAGTCTTGAATATCCACATAAGATTTAACACTACCTAATAGACTTATAAATATCATATATACTCACCAAGTCACTTGGCAAGGAGAAATTAGATATGTTTTATGGGTGCATTTGTAAAAATAATGTAATAAAGGATATAATGTTAACATAATTTTATATATTACACTAAAAAAAAATACTTAGATGTTGTGGTTAACTATTTATGGTTGAGGATAACTATGTCCTAAACAATTTTGTATTTTATATATGCTCTTGATCTATAATGAATAAAACATCAAACCTTTTGCCTTCTATATTGAGTGATTGTGGTTTATATGTCTTTCTGGGTTACATCCTATCGTATGTGTGATTTCCTACATGTACTATGTGATACATTAGGATTTCCCAATGATACATATCATGTGAACTAATAATTATGGTATATTTTATTTATCTAATATTTGCATGGATATTCAAATGAATCACTTGTGGAAAACTACTAGTGTGTGCACTTCATTTCTATATTTTGACAAAATAGGTATAAAATTCTACATTATGGAATATGTTTTGTTATTATATTTTGTTACCATTGAAATCATCGTGCCCATACACTCTCTTATTTTTTTTATTATACATACACTGTGCATAGGTATAATGCAATAAAGGATATAATGTTAACAAAATTTAACCCAATACAAAGATAAAAACATAAGAGTTATTTATGCATTGATAACACAAAAAGGATAGAAAATTAAAAATAAGGATGTCAAAAAGAGCTTTCATCAATAGTAATCTCAAGGAAGAAGTGTACATGACCCAACCAAAATAATCTATTGAAAAACAACACCCAAAAAGTTATGTCATCTAATCAAGTTATTTTGTGGATTAATAAGGAACCCAGGGTATGGAACATTGAGATAGATGATCATCTATTGTAGCATAGATTCACTCATATCCCCGTAGACTCAAATTTGTATATAAAGAAGGTAGGGCAAGAGATTATCACTCTTATTTTATATGTGTATGATATTGTGATGATAGGAAGCTCATATGTTCTCATTGAAGAAGTGAATAATGACTTGAAGACATCCTTAGATATAACAGACATGGTCTTACTTCATTAAAATCTTGGCTTGGAGATATGGCAAAAGAATAATCATAATTTTCTGTCATAGATGAAATATGCCAAAATACTACTTGAGAAATATAGGATGATATATTGTAAACCATTATCAACTCTTATTGAAAAAGGTTTTCAAATATACTAATTTCATAATTCACATCAATTATATAGAACTCAGTATTAGGAAATTTATTGGGAGTCTAATTTACTTGACATATACCAAACCAAATGTATCCTTTGTTATTAGCTATCTTTCAAGATTTATGTAGGATCCAAAGAAGTGTCATTGGGTTGCATAAAAGTGAGTTTTGAGATGTCTAAGGTACAAGATATTATGGTTTGTAATATAAGAACTCACATTTCTTTTTGCAAGGTTATACATTATAATACTACATAGGATCTGTTGATGGCATGAAATAAACTATAGGATACATTTTTCATCTTGGATCTATTACTGATTTTATGGATTAGTAATAAACATGTTTTAGTTGCACTATCATCCATAAAGAAAAATATCATGCCTCATGAGGAGTTCTGTGTGAATTGATTTTTATATGTTACACTTTTAATGACATGGAAACTCCTAAAAATTAGCCATCAATCTTTTTCTATGATAATTGGGGTGTCTTAAAGCTTGTTAAGAATCTAGTGTTTCATTGAATAATTAAACAAATTGAGTTCTACTGTCATTAAATTAGATAAAAAGTCTTGAATATCCACATAAGATTTAATACTACCTAATAGATTTATAAATATCATATATACTCACCAAGTCACTTGGCAAGGAGAAATTAGATATGTTTTATGGGTGCATTTGTAAAAATAATGTAATAAAGGATATAATGTTAACATAATTTTATATATTACACAAAAAGAAAATACTTAGATGTTGTGGTTAACTATTTATGGTTGAGGATAACTATGTCCTAACCAATTTTGTATTTTATATATGCTCTTGATCTATAATGAATAAAACATCAAACCTTTTGCCTTCTATATTGAGTTATTGTGGTTTATATGTCTTTCTGGGTTACATCCTATCGTATGTGTGATTTCCTACATGTACTATGTGATACATTAGGATTTCCCAATGATACATATCATGTGAACTAATAATTATGGTATATTTTATTTATCTAATATTTGCATGGATATTGAAATGAATCACTTGTGGAAAACTACTAGTGTGTGCACTTCATTTCTATATTTTGACAAAATAGGTAAAAATTTCTACATTATGGAATATGTTTTGTTCTTATATTTTGTTACCATTGAAATCATCGTGCCCATACACTCTCTTATTTTTTTTATTATACATACACTGTGCATAGGTATAATGTAATAAAGGATATAATGTTAACAAAATTTAACCCAATACAAAGATGAAAACATAAGAGTTATTTATGCATTGATAACATCAAAAGGATGGAAAATTAAAAATAAGGATGTCAAAAAGAGCTTTCATCAATAGTAATCTCAAGGAAGAAGTGTACATGACCCAACCAAAATAATCTATTGAAAAACAACACCCAAAAAGTTATGTCATCTAATCAAGTTATTTTGTGGATTAATAAGGAACCCAGGGTATGGAACATTGAGATA
>JARHVA010004501.1:615000-617500 GCA_037957365.1 Torreya grandis
TTTTTTATCTCGAAGATCATATTTATAATATTATTTATCAGATGTTAGAGCATCTAGTAAGAATAAAAATACTATGTTACCAAAAATATTAATATTTTCAAGTAAAAATTACTTTAGAAGTCTCAAGAATTCATTAAGTAGATCTTAGTAGGATTTTTATTCATCATTTTAGTTTTATTTTTTAAAAATTAGATGTATTGATTTATTTATGTTTAATTTCAATGAATTGGTTGCTTTCTCTTGAAGGTTTATAGATCCTTAAAGTGCAAGCTCACATTTTAAGTAGAGAAAAATTCATGTTTTCCTAACTGAAGTCATATTTTTAAAGGTATATGCATTAAGTGAATTTAGAATAACTATAAAAAGAGTGTAAAAAATATATAAGACTTATAATATTGTAATAACATAAGTATAAGAAAAATATAAATGTTAACCTCCTTTAAAATGACAAAAGTCATTTTTTTTTGTTTTTTAGCCCTTTTTGATGAAAATTATAATGGTTAAAATTAAATTAGTTTTCATTATAATAGGAGTTTTATGATGAATCCATATACTATAAACAATGTGCTGAAATAATAAAAGCATGAGATATCGTCATCAAATAAAGAAAATGGATTTGTATTCAAAGTAAGATGTTAATATTCATGTTTTGGTTATTTTTCAAATAAGAAAAAATAATAAACATGGAAAACACAAAGATAAAGAGTAAAATTAGATATGGATTAAAAAATATCCCCAAGGGACCCAGTAATATATATTACATATTATATTTTTCTTTTTATACTAAAATAAATCAATACAAAAAAAGGATAAAAAGAGAAATTTATATATCACTTGGGAGTATGAGAGTGAACATTTAAGAGTAATAAAAGAGTAATAAGGCATAAATACCATATAAATAAAGGTACATACATGTAAAATTTTAGGGAATTGACAAATTTAATTTGTCATATCTTCTTGTATGTTAAGGTTGGTTTTTGGTAAAATTTATGCATTTTATTAAGAGGATTGTTGTTGATTTTGGAGAAATTATAGAAAAAAAAGGAATGTCCATCTTGGATTTAAATTTTATGTAAGGATCAACCTCAAAAATTAATATAAATTTATTTTGTAGTCAATTTTATTTATTCAATTTGCGTATATATTCTTTAGAATCACATAATCGTATTTCTTTGTATCCACTTTTTTGAGAGATTTGAAAGGCTTTATTTCTATTTTTTTTGTATTTTTTAACAATAGATAATGTCAATGCATTACTTTTTCAATAATTTTTTTCTTCACTTTAATCTTTTTCTATGCATTCAAACATGTGAACATAGTCCTATTATTAATTTAATACAAACTTCCTTCAAGTAAACATTGTTGATCATGTGTTTTTAATACTATTTAATTGATCACAATATTATTCAAAACATAATGGATCTCCTTTTTATATGTTTCTTATTTAAGCAAATAGGGAACTGATTTTAATTTTAGAAGTCTATATATAAACATTTACATTATTACATATAGGATAAAGGGAATAATTTGAGAACACTGATAGTAATTTCAAATATGGTGCAGAGTGATAATGAAAAGTATATTTTAAAAATTACATAAGATTTTATAATGAAAGTATTCATATTACAGTAATGCCTTTACTTGCATATTCAAAATTCATATAAATATTATGCCATGCATCACATGATTAGTTTTTTACTTTCATTGAGTATTTGTTTTAAAAGTTTGCTTGATTTTCTTTTTAAATAAGGAAGGACCCTCAATGAGTATAAATGTTTTTAAGGGTTCTGAAGGTTTTGTGTGTTGATTAAGTTTCAAGAAAGAAGGATTTTAAAGTGATATGTATCATATTATTGAAAATAGATAAAAAAATTTCAAATGTCAAGAATTAATCAATATATTTTTAAAAGGGCACAATTTACAAGATAAAAATTGTTATAATTAATGAAATTGTCATGAGTATATCAGTCCACTCTTGGTCAAAATTTAAAAGTTAACATTAAAAAAAAAATATGTTATATCCAGATTAGTTCATATAAATGATTGGACATGATTTAATCACAAACAACCTTAAATATTCCAAAATTTTAGTATTATTATCATAGCCCTCTCTTTGTCAATTTAAATTAATCTAGATGATTTAATATTAGATTTAGGAATTATTGTAATTATTTTTTGTGTAAAAGATGTTCTAGTATTAATTACACATATGTTTAGGGTTAATGTAGTGTATGTTCATGTAAGCCACTTTAACACATTACATTTTATTGAACCAATCATCTCTTACAACCGTTAGGGTTAGATATTATTTTCACTCTATAAGATCATTTTTTGTATCGATGATTTCATTTTTTTCATTATTTATCTCTATCATGTGTGTGGTGTTCTTAATGATAGTTTTTTATTATTCCATATCTTTTGGACCAATGATATTTTCATCAATTATCATTGTATTATTTCCTCCTATTATGATAATATTTTTCATGTTCCTATTGTTATC
>JARHVA010004501.1:622500-632500 GCA_037957365.1 Torreya grandis
TTTTAATTAAGTAATAATAATAAAAGTAAGATAGCTAAATATACAACTAATGTTAATATAAAATACGTAGGAACTATATTTTTACCAACCGCATGGTGACATCACCTGATGGATCATCATAAAAACATGGTAAAGATGCATGTTAGATGGACTTAATAATAAAAATTAGACCTCACTTCCAAATATAAGAGATATGGTAAAAATAAAATGTTGATAATCGTAGCCAACATTTTGATGACTTGAGCCATCATAACCATATCTGATTATAATATTAATAGATAATTCCATAATATGAATCAAATTCCTAGTTGGGACATATAGGGGTAAATGCACTATCGATCATATATGTAAAATAACATTATTGTAAAGAATTATATTTATTTTTAAAAAATGATTTTAGTCATGTAATGTGTTATTACTGCACTCTACAAATAATTTCCATGTAATCATGATTTTATGTATATTAAGGAATATATATATGGCTAATATTGATAGGTTAAAAATTTATTTTATGCATGAAATACAATATTAAAACCCTCTAGCTATTTTTTTTTATGTAATCAAGATTTTATGTAAATTTTAAATAAATTTTTATTAAGAATACCATTTGAAATAATATTAAAGATACAAACCAAGATCAAAAACTTAAGAACTCTTTAAAGATAACTCTTTTCCACCAGTTGACATGAATCAATGGTTTGAAATTTTCATCCAACTAAAAGCATCTAGTGATAAAAAATAAAATGAAATAAATAACCTACTACAATAATAAGTGATATAGTTAATTCAAATAAATATAAGGATAAATTCCAAATTATCAAGCCACCATTTTCCTTTACAAGTCCATGCTCTATTATTGAGTATAGAATAATGAACCATTTTTTACACTATAAGAATCTAAAACTATTGAAATAAAAGAAATGAAGTTCATAAAATAAGGGCCATTAATAATATTTATGCCTACTAAATTTACTAAAAATAATAATTTAACTTATATTATATCATTCAAAATTACCCATACAATAATTTAATGATGACCAAAATTATTTATGAACCATTTACAATCAAAATGTGTTTAGACACTAGGGATAAGATCATCATGGATGAAATCTAAACTAACAACAAGTAGGTTGTATTGCTACATAGTCATCCTTACAATATAAATCAATGAATTCATATAATATTATATAATTAAAGACCTTTTATTATATGATCATCAACCACACCAATGACAATTAATGCATTCATTATTTAACAAATATTTAATTCAAGAATTTTATTAAATTAATTTTCCAATTAATTATATACATGTTATAATAGTAAGTCACTCTGTGTGGATAATTTCCAAGGCAATACCATTAGCTTTTATATGGACTATATGTGCATTATAATCATCAAGTTGTGGAAAAGCTTGCTTTCTAAGATCACTGAGATCGTGATCAAATACTACAACAAAGACCTCCTAAGTTTCCTTCTTATTAGTCCATAAATTAGCATGGACTATGACATTAAATGACTCAACCTTACCATGGCATGTTATAGCTCATAGGTCTAGCAAATAGAAAGCCTAATGGACAACATAATTAGGACATTAATTCTAAAGGAAATGAGTCCCCTCATTGTGCTTCCCCTGATGATCAAGGATTTCCATTTTTTGAGAAATATTTGATTGGAATTACCTTTCATGTTCTACATGGAAGAATATTATGGTGGATGTAAAATAATATTAGGATGAATTTAATGAGGTCTATGTTTTATATACCTCTATGAAGTGACTAGACTTATTTTACCATGTTGTAGATATTATTTCTAAAACAAACAAAATTTATTCCCTTAAGTGTAACAAGTCATTACATGGGTGCCTTTGGAGTGAACCATTTTCCACTAGACATTTTGGGTTTGTAAAATAATGGTCTGATGTACATTTTTTTAAAAACTACTAACCCTTACTAAGTGTTATCAACCTCCTTGAAGTTTCCTAGATTTGTTTGATGTATCAACCTAATCATAATATGAGTCCCTTACCCTTTAATTTTAATCATGCACTACATCCCTTAATTATAGTTTCATCTAATTTCTTTTTTTATTTTAAATTTAACATATAAAATATATACATAATAATATAATATATAATTTACATATATAATACATAATATTATATATAATGTAATACATATTAATATACTACATATTTTAAAATTTATTTTGTATAATATCTAATATATTATCCAATATATATGTATATATAATCTTAGTTTTATCATATGAATTGATGCAGTTTGAGACTAAATCATACCTCTCACAACATAACCTCCATGCTTGGGGAACTATTAGTTATACTACACTTTATTATGAGTATTATTTAATCTATGAAAATTAAAGGCATACAAAAATGAATAAATGTTATTCATTATTTGGGAGAAGAAATAAAACATTAGCCTACCAAGGCATACTTGGATCTAATGTTGATATAGTGTAAGAGTAAAGGTATTAATATAATATACAAATACTAGTAGTATGGGCATTCACAACAAAATTCAATGTATATTGGGTAGTTTTAATATGATTTTTTTAACTATGATCGTAACTTTGATGATGGGTTTGTAGATAAGGATGAGTATTTAATACGTATATTTTTTAAAATATTTTATTTCATAATTACCAAGAATATATTAATATAATACACCTTTATTTGACCTAGTGTTAAAAAATATAAATTGATCAATAATATGCATATACCATTAACAGGTTCTCCTAAGAAGATATACCACTAAGGTCTAGTTTATTGGAACATTAATTATAACTAAAATATTTTTTTAATGTTTTCCACTATGGGCACCATGGCAACCTCCATGAGGGTTTTAATTTGGGGACTTAACATAATTACATATATGGAATCAAAAATTTATATTTTAATGAAGTATTTGACTTTGACGATTCATTATTTTCAAGTTATTTTCTTTAATACTTATATAACAAGTACTAAATTCATGCCGTGAAATTTTTCTACTATAGGAATGCTTCATAAATACTGCCATTAATAATAAATAAATTTACAAAAGGTTATAAAGTAAGGAAATTGGTATGTATTCATGAATCACACTATGCACAAAAATAAAAATAGGTGTAAAATAGACCATAAAAACAATAATGTCAGTGAATCATGAAAAATAGAATATCATCAAATAAACTATAAAAATAACATTAATAAATTAGGCACATGATGATACAACAAACGGAGGAGGAGGATCCTCCTTAGGAAGTTGAACATTAGATTATAAAGGCTTAGACACAGGAGGATCTAGATTCACCCATGTATCCATAGGGTATAGAAGAGGTAAATAAAAAATAATGCTCTACTTGAAAGTAGGTGAAATATTTCTGGGTGTGAACTCATGGATTATGGAGTGCTCCCTAATGGTTAAGTATCTATTTAAAATGCTTAATTTCCATCAAAAACTTATTCACTAGGGATTGACTCTACATGAAAGATGAAGAAAACATAGACACCATGTAGTTATAGATAAATTACACTATAATTACTCATTATTAAATAAATAAGAATTTATGGGTGTACATAATTGAATAGAAAAAAACTTTAAATAAATTCCATAAAAAAGATACATATGTTAGATAATTATCATAATAGATAATGAGTTCGAAATGGCATGTGAAAGATTTAGAATATTAGGAATAAAATAGACTACATATGGAATACCAAGCATAATGGTATGTTGGTCATGTCAAAAATAAATGATTGAATGAGTAAGTTATAAAATAGGGTGCACACTTGGGTTGAGAGTTACAAGGTGACAAATCAATTCCATTAGTAAATGGCCTTAATAGCCTAGACAAAAAATGAAATGATCTAGCTTGGGATTAACCTTAGAATTATAAATTTGGTTAATCCAAAAAAGTTACCATACAGTAAGGATTTGAATATATAACACCTATTTATCATACCGTTATATAAAAATGAGGGTATCATGACCTCATAGAGGAAATTTATATAATAGTTCTTGAAATGAGTATCATAGTTCCACCCTTACTATTTCCACCATGATCATGAAGGTTATATACCTAGTTTGTGAAGAATGACATAGAGAATTAAATCATTAATACAAATATTAACTATTAATTCTTAATTTATTTAATTTGAGTTCAGCTTTAGTGAGAGCCAAGGGACCCAATCATGAGTACTCCACCTTTTTCTCCATTATATTTATGACGTATTGCCAAAACTTTATAAGGTAACTATTAAAGGTAAAAGGGGATGTCAAAGAACCTATTCCTTCCCTTTTTTAATTAATTAACACATTTATTGGTTGAAAAATATGGCATGGGTATCATACTTTGTCCAAATCATTAGTTTTTATCCCACTGAAGTTCAAGACGAAAGTTAGGAAAAAACATAGTGTCCTGGAATGTTTTTTATTTCTCTTAAAGAGTGAGGAATGAATAATTAAAAATGGTTGTTGATGAGTTGGAAGGATCTATAAATAATAATAACTCCCCTAACTAGACCCTACTTATCTCTATGTATTAATATATATCAAAAATCTTTGACTAATAAAACATATAATAGTGGAAGAAGGTAGAAACCTTGAAATTTAGAGTAAAAGAGGAACAAACTATTAGATTTGAGGTGGTTTATATTGAAACAATATGGGGAATCTTGAAAGATAGTTTTTATAATGTAAATAAATAATTCAACAAAGCAAATAGCCTATAACATGACTAGAATGAAAAGCCACTAAAATCTACCATAACATTTATGAAAATCAATCTTGAGAAAGATGGTTCTTTCATGAGAGGCTCTCCCCCATTACATACGTTTCAACACAATAATAATTTTTTATAGGATATACATGTTTTTTGATAAATATTATTTTTATTGGTCTTAAAATTATAGGTAAACTGAGTCAAAGGTAATTGACAAGAGCTTTAATAAGGATCTTGTATGACACATTAACTATAGTTATGGGGTACAAGATAAAAATATTTTTTTGGTTTTAAGATTTAGGTATAAATTTTATATTACATTTATCAATGAGAAAACCCAATTTTTTTTTTTCAAATCCTCTTTGTAGACTTGGATAAAATTAGGTTCGACAAACTTGTAGGTGGCTTTTATAAAATTCATAGGGGAAACCATCAATGCCTAGGGCTTTATCATTACTCATGAAATGTAATGAATGAGGGATATCATGAAGATATAATGGCACATCACATAAATTTTATTCAACAATCTTAAGTTTTAAAGGATCCATGTGGACGTATTTTTTAAAATCCTGATATTGCTCAATTGTTTACACTATGGCTTGGAACACTAATTTATAGTTGTCTAAAAAATATTAAAAATATGTCACAAGGAGTTATGTCTCTCAAATGGGTTGAATTGATGGAATATATATGATCTTGAGCTTGTTTGTATCTATGGGATTTGAAAATTTATTTAGAATTCTTATCAATCTGATCGAGGTGAGCATGAAGTTCTACCTATGTAATTGCATGACTATTTACTAGTGTCATTTGGTATTTGATAATGGTAAACATGGATTTGATCTACAAGTCAAAAGGATTAATCTTAAATTAAGTAACATATAATTAGGTATCATATGTGTTCATCCCCATCAACATAATTTTTAACATGATAGATTTATTTTCCATAGTTATGGATAAAGGTGGTGGTATGAAGGATGGCCTTATTCCACAATTCTTTCTAACTAGTAAGAAAAGGTGGTTGAGGTGATAGATTCCAATCTTAGACAATGATATGGAATGTGACCTGGTGGAAGAGGAGGGATGTGTTTCATGAGAATTGATTACATGGAACTTTGGAGAGTTTTTTACTTCACTCCACTCTAAAGGTAATGGAATTATTTTCAAAAAGAATATTGTAAAATTGTATGATGATAGGATGCCAATCAGTGTTAGAAAAAGATTTTTTTTTCTAAAAGCATATAATGGTCTAGTATTTTAAGACCCTATCAACAATGGCATGATATTTAAGCCATGTAAACCATGTCCATAATTTATTGGGCACTGGCATAGTTGATTATCCATAAAACCCTAACAATGTTTATATTAATACAACAAATCATGTTCTCCCACATACCATAATATCGACATGGCATTAACCTTGTCCTTGAGACTCTCCACCATATAAAAATCCTCACACATGAGCCAAATGGTGAGGGGTATATTGTGAAACAAATAAGACTATAAATTTTATTTGTCTAGACCATATTTTGGGGCGTAATGTTGATAATAACTAATGAATGTCCATTAATATCAAGGGGAATCCAAATAGCCTACTTTGACAGATCACCCTTCGACCAATAATAAGGGAATAAAATTTTAGGGAAACTATAATACTAGTGGTACCATGTTTAGCATTGTGTGGGGTGAATAATTGAGTAGCATCAAACCAAATGCATTTTAGAGAATTTTTTAGAGGAAACCATAAAATTATAACTTCTCCTAAAAAATAAAATCTAAAATTCCCAATTATTGAAATATAGTTTGCATAAAGAATTTACAAGAGGACTATATGAGACCTCAAACCTTCAATTATAAGACATCAAATGGGAAGTATCATCCATAAGTAACTCCCCATTACCATCTCAATTATCTTCAAGAGATAAAAACATAATTTTTTGATTTGGAAAAGTTAAATCACCAAGCAAAATGGAGTAGTATTTATCCCCATTCTACTGTCAAAGAGAGTTGTCATTACCTTGATGTGGGTTTCACAACTGCCTAGAGATTGAACCACTTTTGGAGGATGTTTCAATAGGATATGAACTTACTTGAGGTTGAAATTTTATAAAACATGGCTTTACAAGGCCCCAGAGATAATAAGAGGATCGAGTGGGTGATTGTCTTTTCACACCATAGGATACGGTTTTAGTGTAAGGGGTCTAGAAACTAGGTGAGTAGTTTTGTTACTAGAAAATGAATTTTTATTAGAAATGATCTTCTAGATTTTTTTTGCCATATTGGGATTTCCAAACTATAATTACGTAGTCAAGGTTTTTGACTGTCCCTTGAGGGGGTAGTCTTTACTCTCATGGTCAGGGGAATTGACTAAAAAAATAAGTGTTAGGAATATTGAATTAAATAATTTTTCATATTAAGCACTTGATGTCAACTTAAATATCAATAGATTCTTTTAAATCCTTAGACAAGTTGAATTTAATGTAGACATACTTGTTTTGGCATGTAAAATAAAACTTACTATCCTTATGGCCTGAAACATTCCCTATGGGTTTGAAAATCTCCACGAGAAATACCCATAAAGGAAATGGGAAGCCAAAAATCTCAATATACACTAGCACCCAAATGGAATCATGGAGAGTGACCCTAAGGTCATAGGCCTATGAGGAAAAAATTAAATAATTATCATTAAAGAACTAATAACTTGATTTAGCCAATGTCTCAACCTAAGGTGGGTCCTTAAGAGAGAAAAAAAATCAAAGGTCTCAAATGCCAATGTCATGGACACCTAGGGGTTCTCATTAGTGTTAAAACCAAGAATTGATGAATTCTTCAAAAATAATATAACCCAAAAAAAATCTATAAGAAAATAGTTTTCATACCACTTACAAACATTTTTTATGATATCAAAGTGTAAACCAACATTACATTCAAAAGGAAAGTCAAAACTTATACCTCCTCGTAAACTTCCAGCATAAATTTCCTAACTAACTTTAGTGTCATCCTTCCCATTGCCTACAAGAAATAATGGAAATAGAGAGGAAATAGGACATCATATGACAAGAGGTTGTATAAGGGTAGCACATCGAGCATAAATGTTTGACTAACTTTGAGACATCCATAAACACTCAGAAATGGGAAAGAATGAAATGAAAAAAAACCAATGATGACATAATATCTTAACAAAAGTATGTTGACAAAAATTATCCTCCAAAAATTCTTTTTCTCTTAATTTCACATATTAAAAGGATAAAAATGTATTGGTATGCATATGTTACTTGATGCAAGTGTTAATAAATATGATAACATGACATATTATCAATAGATTTTTTATATATATTTCAATTTACACGTTAATTAAAAATTAAATTCCATTCTAAATTTTATAAACAAAAATGGAGGGCAATAACACAATCCACAGCCATTTTAGCATAGGTCTTAGCCTTGTTTTGGTTTCATTGCTTTTCAGCCTATTGTTTTTTTGTTGTTGTTTGTTCACTATTTTGGATAGCCTTTTTTATTCTTATGATTTTTGCTTCATTTGGATGGGTTATTCATGTTTATACTAGGTAGGGCCCCTTTCAAAACACACTTTTCCCTTTATTAAAAACATTAAAATATAACATAGCACTTGAGCTTAAGCTTACCGCTATCAAAGAATGTAGAAAAGGTAGAGCACCTAGTCAACAAGAGACACTAGTAGATAAGACAAAAAAATCATTTTTATAATTTAAAAAAAAATGGGATCAAGTTATTTCCATTCTATAACATCAAGAAGGAGAAATACATAATGAAATTTTAATTGTTGATCATGACATTGAACAACGTATTTACTCAGTCCCAAATTCTAACTTTTATAGGTAATAATTATGATTTTTGGTCAATCAAAATGAAAATGTTTTTTTTCATAAGATGTATAGAATCTAGCGGAGAAGAAATTTGTAGGGCTTATAGATTAGGCAGCCTATCAGCACTTGACACAAGCAAAGAAGGGATAGCTTAGAGAAAATAAGAAGGATGCAAAAACCTTTTTTTAATTCAATAGGTGATGGATGAGTCTATTTTCCCTAGGGTTGCAGCACCAACTAAGTCAAAGAGGGCATGAGATATTCAAAAAATAGCTTATCAAGGAACCACGAAGATAAAATTTGCTAAATTAAAGTCTCTCAAGAGACATTTTGAGAATATGGAAATGAAAGGTTCAGAGTCCATAGACCAATTGTTTAGTTAGGTCATGAATGTAGTTAATCAAATTAGATCACATGGAAAATAAATACCTTATCAAAAATTTGTATAATTCTTTTTGAGGATCCTACCTAGTAAGATTGAATCTATTGTTTTCACTATTGAATAATCTAAATATCTAACATAATTATATATAGATGATTTGATGGGGTCTCTATTATCTCACAAGTAAAGAATGAATATAAACGATACTTCCTCTTTAGATAATTCTTTTGAATAACATGTTTCTTTAAGTAGAGGTAGTGGAAGAGGAAAATAAAGATTCAGAGATAGAGGTAGAAATAATAATCAAAGAGGTGGAAAGATTAGTCTAGATCAAGATGAAAGGACAAATAAAATTTTTAATACTTATAGTTACAAAGGTCACAACCAATCTCATCAACATTCTAAGAGGTATGATAAATCCAATGTTTAGTGCCTTTATTATAGTAAGATTTGTTATTCTGAGTATAAGTGCTAGAAAAAAAAATCAAATGAGGATAAATAAAATGAAAAAAATTTAGATGTATTTGGAAGCAATTATGAGTCTTTATTCATTACATGTCATGTTTGTCAAGAGAGTTCCAATGATATTAGGTTTTAGACAGTGGATGTAGTAATCATACGATACGAAACAAATATTTGTTTGCAAGCATAGATAATTATGTGATTTCATAAGTAAATATAATTAATGATAAGAAAGTATATGTGATGGGTAAAGGTTTGATTAATATTTTCACTAAAAATGGTGAAATAAAATATATTCTAGATGTTTATTTTATGCTAGGTTTGAATACAAATCTCATGAGTGTTAAGCAAATTGTGCAAAAATGTTACAAAGTATAATTTAAAGATAATGTGCACACTATAATTGATATATTTATTATTGATAAGTTTATTGCAAATATTGATATGAATAGGAACCAAATGTTCCCAATTTGAATCAAGAGTGAAAATTTAATCCAAGAAGAGTCTGAGGTAAATTACAAGGTAAACCATTTAGAAACAACATGGTTATGTCATCTACGGTATGGACATATTCATTTTCAATTTTGAG
>JARHVA010004501.1:640000-647500 GCA_037957365.1 Torreya grandis
AGAGGCAAGGGAGTTCAAGGAAGAATACTCTGCAATTATTATTTAACTAGGTAAGTTCATATAAACCCTTTGTAGCAAGTGTATAAGAACTAAATTTTCTCAATTCTACAATTAGACACGTAAATAAATCAAGTAGGAGTAATTTCCCCATCATGCCACCCAAAAGAAGTAAACTTGTGAGTAAGAAGGAAGAAGCCACAACCTCTAAAATAGGAAGGATAACTTTACAAAAATCCATACTTGATGTGTTACCTAATTCAATAAATAAGGTATTTAAAAAGATGTTTAGAAAACTAGCTCACAATTGTAAAGACCCCTTTATTCCTATCTAAGAGTGGGATTTGTTTTGGTACTTCTATGATAAGAGGGATGGTAGGATTCTAGTTTCAAATCTTTTGGCCTTAGACTTCACCAAATTAATAGTCCCAAATGTATTCATATATGTTAAGTATATCAAAGTAATGGCATAATATTAACACCTAGCTATGAGGACTGTAATAATGACAAATGACTAACCATTAGTGGTATTGACTAAATCAACAATTAAATAGTGTTTCATATTGAATAAGCAAGCCATCCCTAGGATTGACTTGGATAAAAGTGAGGAAGACTATATGAGATTGAGAAAAAACTATAGGTGTGACGAACTTCCTCTACACATGAAAAGGGATGCAAACATAAAAGGATACATATTTCACCTTCCAAAAATGAGCCATTTGTCATGGTAGACTTTAAAGTCTATTTTAAAATAAATTATTTTTCTTTGTACCATGTGCTTGAGATTGATGCTAAGGAGAAGATGCCAATCAGTCTCATGATGATGGCAATGAGGATTCAAAACCTTGATGTGAATGTTGAGTATGAGTTTGCTACTCTAATTGAGAAAGGGATACATGAGGGATTCTTATAAGTGAGAGAAAACATGGCCCCTATCACTTTCATAAATTATTCCTTGCTATGTCATTTAATATTAAGTCAAAATAGAGATAAATAGACTAAGAGCATGTGCTTGTGGATGACTGACCAAAAAGGAAATAGGTTACCCATACAACATTGGTGTTGCATCTGGGATAGAAGATGTAGAAATAATGATTATGTGACATTTCATCATGATTTTGTAGTAAGGGTCATGTCCATTCTTGGTCACATTTCACCAATATTTCACATTTAAATTAGATAATTATTAAGACCCTTAATATTGAAGCCAGAAAAAAGACATGCCCATTATTTTGGTGATTGGTTATTTCTAGTAGACCAAATAATGATAATATTATATGTGTGTCCTCAAGCCCCACACATTCTACCTAAGTTTGTTTCCCTTTGAATTACATTTTTGAAATTTATGTGGAAAATTATATGGATGGAGCAGGATGTTATGAAGGCGCAAAAAAAGGGGGCATTCGTGCTTGACTTAACTATATGTGGGGAATTGTCCATTGGGTCTGATACTCTAGAAGAGCTGCAAAGTTATTTGAAGGTAAGGTATTCTTTGAAGTCGTTATGGGAAAGGGTCATAGACCCTAAAGGACATATAAACTTTGTAAGGCAAACACTAATCATTAGAGTTGGCATTACCCATGAGGTTGATTATGAATAAGATGTAATAATAATTACATTACCCCTTGTGAAGTGCTTTAGAGGAAAAGGAAATGGGAAATCATAAAAATATTTGAGGAAGAGAAGAAGAATAGAGACACTAAATTCCTAGGTTTTTATGGAAGAAAGGGATCCTCTTAAGAGGATAAATTTGATAATTGACAACTTTGAAAGGCTGTATGCTTCGAAGAAAAAGGAACCTAAGGGGTGGACTCCAAAACCTACCAAGTTTCCCATAAAGAGGCTAAATGTTTTTGTTATTGTATAACCCCTTCCAGACACTATTACAATATAATCAGAATCACCTCGAGAGCAACTAGAGCTTAAGAAGCAAAAGACATAGGAGGTACTCTACTTATTGGCATATGAATTGAGTAAAGAGGTGGGGGATGTAGAGGAGGTAGCCAATGTGATAATTAATTTTAAAGATGATGATGAAGTGGATCAATCACTCCATGAACTTGTAACTTAGTCTCATAAACTAGAATAAAGGGTGAATGTGCATGTACATAATGATCAGGAGATGCATGATGATGAAAGAGTGGTTGTTGCTCTTAGGTTTATTTAAGATGATGAATTTATCTAAACCCCTAAGTTTAAAGATCTTTATATCAAGGCAAAAATGAGATAATTTAAGGAGAGACTTCAGATTAATATAATGGGTACTGAAGAGTCCAAACATAATTAGATTATTGTTCATACCATTGAGAAGCTCAAGATCAATGAAATCAATATCAACCCATAGGAGGCTAAAAAATTGGTATTGGAGAGAAACATACCAATCACTCCTAGGATGGATCTAAAAAATATATTCTTATTTGATCATGTAAGAAACCAAGAAGATGCCATGCTGATTTCTAAATTTAATTTAGATGATGGAATGAGTGGCATAGGTTACAATCCAAGAATTGAAACCCTAACCTTTTGGACCAAGAAAAAAAAGAATAAAAAAACCAAGATTGCTTGATGTTGGACAAGAAATGAGAGGGACTACCATGGTAGAGACACTTCAAGACACATCAACATTAGAGGCAAATACTATGAGAATGCACTCAGTAATGTTTACTATGGTTGTGGTTAAAGGTATGGAGCTTAGATTGGCAAAATATGGGAAAGCATAGACTAACCTAAATGATGAATTTAATGGGTTATTCATAGAAATGTTAAATTAAACAAGAAGTAGAAGGGAGTAGGTACTTCCCAAAGCTCAAGATTAATAGTGTAGCATCCCCCTACCATTCAGATTGATAAAGGTGCAATCACTGTTAAACAAGTAAATGTGCTAAAACAAAAAATTGAGAAGTTGAAAAAGACTAATGAAGGAACAAAGGAAGGATCAAAGAGACAAACCCTCAGGGTATTGTAAAATATCTTTGAGCATAGGATTAAACTAATTATGGACAAATTTGAAAATGTGTATGAATGTTATGTCTCCTTATCAAAAGCAGTTGATCAAATCAAGGCCCATGTACCTATATTGGACCCCTGATTCAAGAAATGACAACTAGTACATCACACCTTAATAACATTGTGCATAATCTTACAAAGGAGTGTTGAGCCCCCATAGATTTAAATCCTATTGAGAAAATGTTTCGAATGGTCATAGATAAATATCAATACATATTTGGAGAAGACCAAAAGATCAAGGCAAGAATGGATTCATTTCACATACTGAATCAATTGTTTATTCCTACGATACCAAGGGATGATGATCAACTGAAAGGATCCAAGGCTTGGATAGATGAGTTTAGCCAAATTGTTCCCAACTACCTCACTCATTTATAGAAAGATGATGAGATAAATCTTTATAGCCTCAATTTAACCTTGGATGGAATACTTACACTAGATGTTGGATACTCAAAATTCATCATGGGTGTTAGAGGGTAGTTAGACATTAGATGGAAGTGTCACTTGGACAACACACAAAAAATCTAGGAGTAAAAATGGCCTCATGATTACATAGTGTACCAATAGGAGTAGACATATCTAGCTCCCCTAGAAGAATAGTCCTTGTAGTGAAGTACCAAACCTTGGAGATACTATCATAGAGAGAGGACCTTGATAGATATAAATGATCATGGGTACCTTATGATGATTAACAAACTTCGATATCTTAGGAGTGCTCTGGACTTTAACATCTAATAATTTCTCTTCATTTCTTATCTTTCACTATTTTTATGTAATCTTATGTAAAAAATGATAATTTAGACTTTTGATTTATGTTAAAAGTGGGTAACTAAAAAGATACATTTTGACATGTAACAATCTGAAGCTTGCCACCTCCCTTACTCACCTATAAAATGGAAACCAAGACTGAATGATAATCATCAATAGGGGAGTCAGTCAAGACAAAATTTTGAAATTTATTGTAATTTTTTTTAAAGATAAATGATTTGAAGTTATAATTGGTGGTCAAATTTTGATTTCAATTATTTTTTGAAGAGAATTAATGAATGTTATATTGCTATCTTCTCATCATTCTAGGGTTTTATGTTTTATTTCCCTAGAAACCATTTCTCAAATCTAAAACACAGGTGTATTTAATCCCTCAAAATGGTCACTTTTAATGTGTTTGTTATAAAAGCAAATCCCCATTTGATATTCAAAATCTAAGATTCAAATTCATATTCGACTATTGTTCTACTAATTCAAGTTATTTATTTATATATTATTGTTTATTTGGAATTCAAGAAAAGCTAAAAAATAATTTAAGGTGAAAATTAGATGATAGTGATCATAAATCTGAAATTTTAGTGATAGATTATGAGCACTTTCATAGAGAAAATGTGGCCAAGAATAATGAATATTTATCACGTCTTTGTTTGACAAACAAGCAAGTTGTAAATCCACTAAGTAGTATATTATTTATTTAATAGTGTTTAATTAAATTGTATAGGAAAGAGCTTTATGTATATAAGACATAATATGATATATTTTTTTGGTTTTATAGGTAGGAAAAAGAGTGCAAAGAAAATGTGGAGAAACAACAAAAGGTAAGAAAAGATACAATACTACCAACTTGCAAAATCCAATGCATTTGTGATTTAACAAATGTAGTTGGTGAAAAGAAAATTTGTGATGATGTACAACCTAATATAGCACATGGTGATGTGTAGCCTGATATAACACATGGTGATGTGCAACCTGTAGCACATGGTGATGTGCAACATTGTGATGATACCATATCACAAAGTCTAAGAGATATTATTGAAAACCATGAGAGCAAAGGAATAGTAAGTCTATAGATGATTTATTGAAGATTAAAGGATATGTTTGAAGTGAAAAATGTGGAGATCAGTACTGATCTACCTACTCATGCCACCCCTGATCAGTGCTAATTGAGTTTGTATTCCTGGTTATCTTATTTTTATACCCAAGGTCAGCCCAAGTGATTGTTTAGTGGTTTATAGAATTTTTTTGTGGATGGATTCTAGATTTAATTACTTAACCTTTTATAAAATAATTAGATATATTTAATGTTACTTTATATATATATATATATAGTTGTGTATATGTGCTTATATATAATCAAAATATTTTAAAAAATCAACATAAAACTCTTCTAAATCATTAATTTTTTTTAGATCTACTTTTGATTTTCCATATGCTAGGTGTATGCTATAGTTTTCTCTAATCTATTATTCTTATGATGATATATTATTATGTAGATCATGCATGCCCTTTAAATTGAGGAAACATTTTTTAACATGGTGTATGGTCTGGTTGATACTATGTTCATGATAGTGATTAATATGAATGATGAATGTATTACATTTTATATGGTATTGTTAATATTAATGATCTAATCAAATGGTTATGAAATAAGTAAAACTCTTTAAATTATTTGGGAATTTTCTTCCTCATATTGAGATCAATAAATACCCATGTGAGAGAAGTAAAATTGTTTGAATGCCAAAACAATGTATATAAATTTAATATACATTAATTAAATAATAATGTAAATTTAAAATATCATAACAATATTATAAATTAATATATTTTACTCTATTATTATATTATATAGTTTATATATTGTTAAATCTATTAACAATATATTAATATATATGATACATTATAATATATTTATTATATAAATTATAATTATAAATATTATTATTGTAAATAATTATATATAAAATACTATAATCATATAATATTATAGTAAAGTATTTATACACACACAAAGTATTTTCATTATTATATTTTATATTTAATTATTATATTATAGATAGAGTATAATTATTTTTTCCCGCTTTGTTATTATTATGTATTATGCAACCCCTTATCTTTGGGCTTTATTAGTGACATGTGGTATTATTAGTTTTATATAATAAAAATTGAAACCCATTACCATGGTGTTATAGACACATGAATATTGACACAAAGGGAACCTTCAACACAATATAATATGTAAGATTGGTGACCCATTACATAAAGATAATAATTGTTGTTGTAGGCTCATTAAAAGGTTCACATAATTCTCAAAATAAACTATCATTATACTAAAGGAAAAATGGATAATGGATCAACCACATCCACTTGTTCATTAAGTCATCATAAACAATCACAACCTATCTACCTGAAGTCCAACAGAACACAAAAGTTTAGGTCCCACCATGTTTCATGGATATCCGTCACTAAATAAATTTTCCATGCACAATTAGCCTATTTCATAAGATCATCCATCACCCTTACGTGAATTAATAATGTGTCCTCCAAACTTGTTCAAATTTTATTCAATATTCTATTTCATCATCATTGATAGATCAAAATTAGTACATGGTTTCGGGATTAAATATTTACAAAAAATTGGTATATACAGGATAAGGATTGGGGAAACACTCAAAATGAATTCTCAACTCCTTCCAAATATTTGATAATAAAGGATCAAAAGTTATAAGTTATATATAAAAATCAATAACAAAACAAGAAAGGAACAACCACATAGACTACTATTTATAAACATTTCTTCAAAGTAGAGCGTGAACTAGGAGAATACGTTCATAATACTTGTATGTCATATTAAAAATTACATTTAAAAATTAAAAATTAATCATATTAATCTAATTCATTAATAAAAATTAGGATAAAAAAAAATCTATGATTATTTAGAGCTAGAAGTTTAGCTTTGTAGCCAACCAATGGAGAAGAAAGATGCTTGTTTGTAAAAATTCCTTAGTGTTTCCTCTATGCTATATTTTTTTGCAAGGTTTTATTTTTACTCCATTTCTTAAAATCAATTGAATTTAAATACAAAAGATGCTTGGAAGGGTGATCCACCATAATGTGCCCTAGTTTGTTGTAATTAAAACATCTAAACGGCAACCTTTAAAAAATTTAAACTATGTCCAATATCCTTTTGAAGACATAATATTGATATATTGAAAATTATTTTTTAAGGATATTTCATGGCACAAATGCTAATAATTTTTTATTCAAAATAATTTGGATCATATTGATAAAATCCCCAATTTTTTCAATTAATTTCTAGATCAACTTGAGTTCTCACATCACCAGAGAAAATTGTATAAGTCTGTCCAAATATGAAACTTTGAGAGGTTTCTACATGGTGATGTCATGGGATATCACAAAAATTGGGGATTTCAGGAAAGCCAATAGTCTTGTGGCCCTGAGACATTAGGTCACCAGGGGATAATACCCAAGAGCCCAAAACATAGGGAATGAGATCGATAGATAGCTACATTAGAGGCTTAGATTGTCAAGATGCTACTAAGGGATATCACCTCAATAATTTAGTGCTTTAAGTACAAAAGCTAAAGTCTTGAGGACCTAATGTCCCTAAGATGATGATAGAACATAGCTCCCTAGGCAACGTGATGAGATGCTGATATAAAAAAGACAACATGTGGTATAATATGTTCACATCATATTATTCTCAAATAT
>JARHVA010004501.1:652500-690000 GCA_037957365.1 Torreya grandis
AATTCATCTAAATATTATATATAAACATATAATTAAAATCAATTATCATTTTATATTATATAATATTTTCTTAAATTAATATATTTATTAAATCTATTTATTAAACTATTTTATTGGTATCTATAATTTTAATGATCATAGTAAATTTAAGGAATGAATTGAAATCATTTGAGTAAATCATAAAGAAAAGAAAAAAAACCATAACTAAATAAGAATTACAAAGATTTGCTTATGATCCATAATGTTTATTGAAAAAGTCTAAATATTATTAGAAAAAAGAAATTGTAACCGTTTTATGATTGTGGAAAAAAAATTATATTTTTATAAAATATAAATGTTAGTGAAGTTGTATATTAACCAAACAATGATCCATATAATTTTATGGTATATGAATACCTTTTTCTAAGTAATCATTGCACCACCTCTTCATTTTTAATTTCCTCACTCCCAAAAATGAGCATTGCATTATGTTTTAATGTTTAGAACCTAAAATAAAGATGCATGGACCATAATTTCTTTGAATTTCATTTATATTATGTTTTCTCAGGTAAAACTTGTGTTTATGGCGGTATAAATTGTTTACTTCTTTAAGAGATCTCACTCAGCTTTTTTAAAATTCATCTTTTACACCATAAAATTCATGTAATAAAATATATTAATTTGATATGTAAATATTATATATATATATATATATATATATATATATATATATATATGATCAAAGACATACAACTTCAAGATATAGTTTCATTTTATTATGATACAAGATTTTGCTAAAAAAGGAGTAAATAATACAACACAAAATGTTTGTATCAAGGATCTTTTTATAGATTTGGGTCTTAAAAATATTTTATAATTAATCTATACAATGATAAGAATAGTGTATTAAATTATTACTATTTTTCATAATATATTTAAAAAGAAAAGAATGATATTATGTTTCAAATGTCATTATTTACTAATTATGTTTGAAATGAATTAATAGATTTGTGATTTGTGATTAAAAAAATATATATATAAACATATTCACAAGGCCACTTGTTAAGGTGAAGTTAATAAAGTTAATTAAGCTTCTAAAGTTTTATGGTGTCATTATAGGATGAAAATTAAATGTAACCTTAAAAAATTAAAAAATATATATATTATGTCATTTTCAAGACTTTATAAATAATAATTTTTGATAAAAGTTAAAATAGATGAAAATTTATTTATAAGTTTTATGCATTTCTTTGATTTATAAAATACATTGATATATATATTAAGAATGTATTTTCTTATTTAATGAATTAAAAATATATTAATTATAAGAATAACAATTATTAGTATTTGATTAATTACAAAATATGACATTGCCACCACTTTTTTGGTATATTGCTTCATTAAAATATGTGAATAAACTTTAGTACATGTCCGCACCCACACATATATAAATCATGATTCTTAAAAATATTGGATTCTTTAATTATAAAGTATTAAATTTATTTTTAGTTTAAAAATTTGATAACTGATAAAATATATTGTTATAACTTTAAAATTGGTAATTATGACAGATATGCATATGTATTATTTTTTTTAATTTTTAAATACATACATACATACATACATACATACATACATACATTCTTATTAATATTATGATAATATTTGTGTCAAATAATTTATTTAAAAAATAATATTTATACAATATTTTTATATTCATGTAATTATTGTAAAAATTTCTTATCTCATTTACATATAAATTTTCATATGATATAAAATAAATTACATTTCCATATCAATATATATATATAAATTATTAGAAAGAGATATTCATGTAATTATTGTAAAAAGTTCTTAGGCCTTTTTCATATACATTTTTATATAACACTAAAAAAAATTACATTTCCATAGATATAATATATATATATAATTTAATTATCTGAAATAAATAAATTGGAGCACGTGAAAACCCTTCAAAGCATATCTGGAATAAAGTTGTCTGACAAATCTAAAGTATTAGATTTGTAATAACGAAACTTTTTAGTTCGTTATATGGACAAAAAACCCAATAATTCTATAAACGTGGCCACAAAAGAATTCAAATTAGTCGATGCAGCCGATCCACTATATGAATACAATAAATGGCCAGCTGAAGGAATCAAAATTCATGGATACCTTGTGAAGCGAAAAAAACTAAAACAATAAATAAAAATACAAACTTCATCTTAACTACAGTAATGTTCTAGAATTTGAATACGATGCTGCCCACAATTTGAATTTTGCATTCCTATTCACACGTGGCACTACACTGTAATCGGGTGTCAAACACTAGCTGCCTGCAAAAATTTATTAGTACCGTTGTCCTAGACTGTAATAGATTCTACGTCAGAATGAGAGCTCCAATAGACTCTTTGCAGTCATTCAACCCTCAACGCAACACATTATTTTCACAATCTTTTTAGAACTCTTCCTTGCACATCAGCCTCTTCTCCTTTATATATATTTTAAGATTATTAGCTTCAAACAAACCTCCTAATCTTTTCCTTTTCAGATTAGGTTATATATTTTAAAGTTTCAACCATGGCAGTTTAAGAAACCAAATCAATCTATAAGTTCTTTAAATACTGAATATCAACCTTACAATAACACATGAATGTATTATGGCTACTAGATGAATTGACCATCTGCTTATTATATAAATATGACATATATAAGCTCTAAGTACACACTATAAGTAGAATATGGGTTACAGTTTGAATGGGAAAGATTATATAGTGTACCTGTTAGAAAACAGACTCAGATTGAAACTCCAATTTGAGGAATAAGTCACAAGTCTTGGTGACTCATAAGCTGTAACAGTCAGACATTGTAATGTTGTAATGAAAAGGTATAGTAATTAACAGCAAAGCACTGAACAGAAGAATCGCTACAATGCATATTTACTTCTAATCTGCTCTGTGAGGAAAATTTAGACGTAACTACAATAGACAAATTGTACCTGTCGTTCAAATAACTTGGCTGTGTACAAGAAGGATAGTCTGGTAAACCTACTTCACACCAAAACACACAGCCTCCCCGACTCATCGTTGAATATTTATATATTTAAAAGGTTAGAATTAATGTCATGTTTAGTTTATGGGGCTAATCAGATAACCTGTACAGGTGAGAGTGACCACGTCATTAAGAAGAAAAAAGTAAGACGTCAATTGCTCAAATTAACTTCATTAGTCGGAAAGGAATCCTATGTTGAAGTGCAATAATTATTATTTATTTGGCGGCCCCGACGGGAAGTGATAATTCTTTTATGGATGTTTTGTCACGTAGTAAACAGTGATTTGGTTTAAACTTTACATCTATGAGATTTGACTTATCTCAAATACTTTATTTAAAGCAATGAAAGAAGTGGCATATATCATGGGACATGAAGGCCCGCCATGTTTGACGTAGTTTCAAATTACAATAGTATAATGTTAAGTTGGAGCTACTAGGGCTAAGGGGACCAAACCGACTGAACAATCCATAAGGACCCTCAACTATAATTTATTTGAAAATATGATTGCGCTTGGCCATCTCAATTCCTAAGTTCTTCCAATATTGGATAGTTAATCCCTAAAGTTGTTAGGTATTTCCCTTTAGGTTTCATCAACACAAAAATTATATATTTAATTTAAAAATTGATTGATAGATGATTATTTTAAACTAGTTTGTTTGCTAAAATTATCATAGATAAGTGTTGGAATTAAATTGTAGAGTACATTGAACTTGAAATATGGAAAGATATAAAATATAAGATTAAAAGAATTATCTTAGAGATATAAGATGTGGGAAAAATTCTAGTGGGTAAAGTAATTTTACTACCTTTTCTATTATTTATTCTTCAAATATCCAAGTTACTACCACATTTAGACTTTAAAGATACTCATATCATTAACTACATTGTCTAAGCTTGTACCTAGTTGATTTACAATCTTACAACACAAAATAATCCAACACTAAAAACAACCACCAATAGATACAAAATAACGAGAATAGTATGAAAAAGTCTCAATCTTGTAATTTACATTCTGAATATAGTTTAACAACTCCTCAAAGACTTCTCTAATATATTCTACCTTCCACAAGGTCTATATTTATGTCCTCACACTTTGAAGTCTACCAAAAGGTTTATTTGAACTGTCATTGGGAAAATGAAACATTTGCAACCATTCTCTTGCCTGTGTTTTGTATGATGACGAAGCCACCAGTGTACACATACTAATGGTTTCATAGCCACCACCTAAAACCCTAACGGTTATACAAACATTGAGGCAATTAAAAAACCACAACCTAAAAATAGTGGTAATTTCACTATCTATGAAAAAACCCTTCATTTCAAGTACTAAAAATTATTTACTTCATCAATTGAAAGATGCCCAGATCATTTTCATACTAACTTTTCCATTATAAATTATCTAAAATGATATTTTCAAATGAAGTGTCTTAAAATAGTGTCTTCCAAGTAAGAATTATATCAATTGGAAGTAGTGGAAACATCTAAAGATCTTAGCTAGTACATTGTATCAATATTTTGGATCGTGCCTCCCCAATTTGAAGATTTTAAATCCCTAAAATATTTTAAGAAATCTATAAGCGGTGAAATTTCATAGCCACATATTTTTTATAATATCATTTGGCCTTTATGGGCAGCTAACCCTTTAACTTAACTAGCCAACACTTTTATAGTTTTGTCCTAATTGTCCTTTCATTCTTTTATAGCACAACATCCTATTCCAATTCAAACTAAGTATCAGGATCGACGTCTTGAATTGAAGGTAGATACAAGCCTTCATATTCATTGTATATCAAATAAGGCTCAAAGAGACATAAGTTCTCAACATAGAAAAATGAATGAGTATTCATATACAGAGGCAAATAAAGTCAATTTCATTCTTTTCCACTTGTGTTGTAATTTTAAATGAACTATATCTAAAAGCCTTAATATTATTATTCTTACCTTGGATCCTTTCTCTAGTTAATTACAAATATACTTTGTATTCAACAAGGAAATTATTCTCAATCATTCTTGATCATTATATTCTTTGTATTTAGATTGTGACTCTTTCAACCTCTCTTACACTTGGAGGTGAATCTATTAAATCTTCTTAGTAAAATTTTTATCTTTGTGTACAAATTTAACTAGTTTTCCATTTCCTTTGCATAAATATCTCAAAATAAATCATATTCATGTGGATGTAAGTAGCCAAAACAAGTATAAAAATATGTTTTCAGTAGAATAATATACTACCATGTTGTAGTAATGCTAAATATCCATAAAAGTTTCATCCCAAGACTTAGATGCTTCTTGTTGTACCATCTTAGGATTTGTCGCAATGTTTTGTTCACAACATATGTCTTCCTGTCAATTTTTGGGTGAAAAATGGTACACTATTGAAATTGTGTATCCATATTCTCCAACAAGGTGGGCTAAATAAAAAAAATATTATGTCCTTATCTAAAACAATATAACTAGGAAAAGGAAGGTGAACCCAAACATTTTAAGAAAATAACTCATCTACATCACTACCTTCGAGGGTCTAATTACAATCAATAAGAACACACATATTATGGAACCATTTCACAAACATAAAAATATAGTCATGACCTTACTTGACATAGGAAACTTTCCTAAAAAATCCATGGAAATTATTTCACATGGAATATAAGGAAGTGGTAATGGAATATACAAGGACATCATCTTATTTGTAGACCCACTTGTGTTACATATCATATAACCTATTATGAATTTAATAACATAAAACTACATATTAGTTGTAATTTTCCATCCTTGGCACATAAATCTTACCCAAATTTAAGAAAAAAACATCTTGAAAGTAATATTCCTCCTTGGAATTAAATCCTACACTTTGGGACCTCTTTTCTTGAAGATATGGCTTCCAAAAATCTACATCACACTCATATCCCTCTACATGAGGCACACACATAAAAGGCTGAATAAGATTATGGTGTCCATTATTGAAAGCAAAGGAGGTATATACAACATATCTACTAGCTTTATAGTCACAAATTTTTAATATTTTATAATAAAATAAAATTATTGAGAAAACTTTAGTTAATTTTATAGTGTCTAGATTGTTGAAGGCTAATTTTTTATTATAAATATTGAAGTGGTTAGTAATCCATGTGAAAAATAGTTTCCTTACCCAAAAGATAACATTTCCATTTCTTGAACACTTGAAAAAAATCATATATCTCCTTATCACATCTATTAATAGTTCATAATAAACCATTAAATAATTTTAAACGGTAACATACGTGGTTTGTCATTTAAGTAGAACAACCCCCTATCATAGTTCTACCATATGTTTCCACCTTAAAGGAATATACAAATTATTCATAGCTAATAATGAAGCATGGATAATATTATATTTGAACATATCAAATGTATGACGTTGCTTCTGACCAAAAATAAAAAAAACTTACCAATTATTATAATAGAATATAAAGTTGAGGCTATAAAACATAATTTCTTAATGAAGTTCCTCAAATATTGAATGGCATTAACAAATCTCCTTCTTTTGGTCAAATAGGAAAGATATAAATAACTTGTTATGGCCTCAATATTTACCAAATCAATCCTCAGTTCCCCATCTCCAATCACATGCCCCAAGTGGACAAGTGATTGTTAAGAAACCTCACATTATTATTATTCAATACTAGCTTGTTCTCCTTTGAAACTTTTAAAACTTGAAATACTTGCTTAAGATGGTATATCATGTTAATCAAAATATATAGTAAATACAAGAATACCATCCAAGTAAACAATGGAAAATAAATCCATAAATGTCACCATCACCTCATTCATCAACTACATTGAATTAGCTAGTTCATTGGATAACCCAAAAGGTATAACCAATAGTTCACACAACCTTTGCCTTAGCTTGAGCATTATCTTCCAAATATCATCTTCTCTAATTCTCACTTAGCGATACTCAAATTTTAATTCAATCTTATTATAATAATTTTAATTTGATATATAAGATCATCAATCTATGGAAAAGCATATATATTGTTCATGGTAATCTTATTAGGTTTTCTATAATCAACACACACTATCCATGATCCCTATTTATTAGGTACTAAAATAATAGTAGATCTACATGGAGAAGTGTTAGGATGGATTACAACTTGATTGATTGAAGTCTACTATAATTGTTGTATTACTTCATTGACATTCCTCGAGGATTTATAATACAACCCTAGATTTGGAAGCAGACAGTTTGGTATTAATTAAATTTCATTCTTAATAGCACTCATTGATGGAAACCCCATGGTATCATTAAACATGTATTTAATATATTAAATAAGATCTTACATTTTATTCTTTGCTTTGTTATTGAAAATACTACAAATATGTTCAGGCGTAATTATTTATTTATCTTGAATATCTCTCAAAGTAACCAAATTAAACTTCCCAAAAACATTAAGATGTTTACAAGTTTTCAAGGAACTTAACAAATTTAATTTAAAATCATAATTTTAGGTTGAAATTACATATCTCTTATCATTCTTTACAAAAAAAAATATTGATTGGCTCTACTCATTAGGATAGCATCCTAGGTATAAAAGTAAGGGCTATAAAACACTACACAACAAACATAAAGAGGAAAACATCATTACACAAGTAAATTTTGAATTGTTTTTCATCTTGAAGTATACACTTTTATTCACCCAACTGAAATTTTACACTAACTCCTTACATAGATGATTTTAAGAATTTATCTTCTCTCTTAGTTGTTATTTCATTCTTATAGCAAAACATCCTCCTCCAATTCAAACATAGTAACATGAGTGGTGTATTCAATTAAAGGTATAAAAAACACTTCATATTCATTTTATAACATATAATGATCAAAGATACATAAGTTCTCAACATTGGAAACTTCAGTGGCAATGCGGATGTCATTTGCTTATGGCTAGGCCTTGACACATTGAATTCAACCCTTATACCAAAATTTTCAATCTTAAACCTATGTGGATTAGACGTCCCAATCTTCCCCTTCAATTTTGGGAGCACGATATCTTAGCAACCATAGAAGAATCCATTAGATAATTTTTTACGGTAGACACCAAAACCCTGGAAGGATTTCATTCAACCTATGCCAGGGTTTTGGTTAATGTTGATATTACTAAAGATTTTCTTGCATATATTTAACTGAAAGTTAGAAATAAAACATGAATGAAACCAATAGAATATGAAGGTCTTCCCTTCAAATGTTGAAGATGCTTCCAAACTAACCATTTAATAAATATTTATCATTACATTAAACATAAAAGGAAAAATTCTTGGTTGAAGGAAGATGGCCTTGAACACACTATTGTACAAGCTATTGCAAAAATATAAGAAAGTAAAATGGTTCCTATTTTGGTTCTCATCATATAATCAAAACAAGGGAAGAAACTAGTTTCAGTTAGTCATACTCAGGATGTTGAAGAGAATCATTTGGCTCACACCCCTTTAGAAAAAATCCAAACCACCATTTCAAAGAAAGTCATTATGTCAAATGAATCAGTTGAAATATCCATTCCAATCCTTCTACTCTCTAAGGGACATGGAGATTGGACTTTTATTTGTAACAAAAAGGGTTCTAAAGGTAGGAAAGATTTGGATCCTTTGAAAATGACCCTTAGATATCAAAAGTAACATTTTTAGCATACGTCTTAGCCTTGTTTTGGTTTCTCTGCATTTGAGCTATTTTTTTATTTTTGTTTATTCACTATTTTGGATAGCCTTTGTTCTTCTTATGATTGTTTTTTCATTTGGATGGGTTATCCACATTTGTACTAGGTAAGGCCCCTTTTAAAACCCACTTTTACCTTTATTAAAAGCATTAAAACACAATGCAACACTTGAGCTTAAGCCGACCACTAACAAATAAGGTAGAAAAGGTAGAGCACCTAGTCAACAGGAGACATTAATAGATAAGACAAAAGAAATCATTTTTGAAATTTCAAAAAAAAAGGGATCAAGTTATTTCCATTCAATAGCATCAATAAAGAGAAATACATAATGAAATTTTAGTCGATGATCATGGCATTGAATAGCGTATTTACTCATTCATAATTACTAAATTTTAAAGATAAAAATTATGATTTTTGGTCAATCAAAATGAAAATGTTTTTTTTTTTCATAGGATGTATGGAATCCACGGGAGAATGAACTTGTAGAGCCTATAGATTAGGTAGTGTATCAGGATTTGACATAAACAAAGAAGAGATATATTAGAGAAAATAAGAAGGATTCAAAAGCCTTGTTTTTATTAAATAGATTATGGATGAGTCTATTTTATCTAGCGTTGTAGTACCAACTAGGTCCAAGAGGGCATGAGATATTTTGAAAATATCTTATCAGGGAACCACAAAGATAAAATATGCTAAATTAAAGTCTCTTAAGAGAAATTTTGAGAATATGGAAATGAAAGATTCAGAGTCCATAGACCAATTTTTAGACAATTAATGAATGCAGTTAATCAAATTAGATCACATGGAGAAGAAATACCTTATAAATAAGTTGTAGAATTATTTTTGATGATCCTACCTAGTAAGATTGATTATATTATTGTCACTATTGAATAATCTAAATATCTAATATAATTATATATAGATTATTTGATGGGGTCTCTATTATCTCATAAGTAAAGAATGAATATGAATGATACTTCCTCTTTAGATATATTTTTTGAATCAGATGTTTCTTTTAGTCAAGGAATTGGAAGAGGAAAATTAAGATTCAGAGGTAGAGGTACAAATAATAATCAAAGAGGTGGAAAGTGTACTCCAGATCAAGGTGAAAGGACAAATCAAAATTTATATAATTATATTAATATACATCACAACCAATCTCATCAACATTCTAAGAGGTATGATAAATCCAATGTTCAGTGCCATTATTAAAATAAGTTTGGTTATTATGAGCATCAGTGCTTGAAAAAATAATCAAACAAAGGTAAACAAAATGCAAAAAATTTAGATGTATCTGGAAGTAATTATGAGTCATTATTCATTACATGTCATGTTTCTCAAGAGAGTTCCAGTGATATTTAGCTTTAGACAGTGGATGTAGTAATTGTATGATATGAAACAAATATTTGTTTGTAAGCATAGATAATTATGTGATTTCATATGTAAATATAGGTAATGATAAGAAATTATATGTGATGGGTAAAGGTGTGATTAATATTTTCAAAAAAAAAGGTGAAATAAAATATATTCTAGATGTTTAGTTTGTGCCATGTTTGAAGCAAAATCTCATGAGTCTTAAGCAACTTGTGCAAAAATGTTAAAGAGTATCATTTAAAGATAATGTTTGCTCTATACTAGATATATTTCTTAATGATAAGTTTATTGAAAATATTTATATGAATAGGAACCAAATGTTCCCAATTTGAATCAAGAGTGAAAATTTAATCCAAGAAGAGTCTCAGGTAAATTACAAGGTAGACCATTTATAATCAACATGGTTATGGCATATAAGGTATGGATAACTTCATTTTGGAGTTTGAGTTTATTGCACAAGTAGATGGTAAAAGAATTACTACCAATTAAGCATCAGTCAAGTTCATGTGAGAGTTGTATTTTAGGAAAAAAACACAAAGAAAGTTTCTAAATAGGAGGGTCTTAAAGATCAAAGGCACTATTAGATCTTATTCACACTGATGTATTTGTACCTATGAAAACTCCAATATTAGGAGGAATTTTATATTTTATAACATTCATTGATTATTTTAGTTGGAAAACTTTGATATTTTTTATCAAGTTAAAGTCTAAAGCCTTTGGAATATTCAAATATTTCAAAGCAATGGTTAAATAATAGAGTGGCCTATATATCAAGGTACTTAGGTCAGATAGAGGTGGTGAATACACATCAAATGAGTTTCTCACTTTTTTAAGGAATAATGGAATTAAAAAATAGTTTACTATAAGATACAAATCATAATATACTGGTGTTATAGAGAGGAATAATAAGATAATCATGGAAATGTCTAGGAGCATGTTGAAGGCCAAACATTTTCCTAACGAATACTGGGTAGAAGGAGTTGCATGTGTAGTTTATATTCTAAATAGATATCCTACAAAGAGTGTTAAGGACAAAATTCCACAAGAAATATGGAGTGGTAGAAAGCATAATGTATCTCATTTAATATTTTTTGAATGTGTGGCATATGTACATGTGTTAGAAGAAATAAGAAGAAAACTAGATGATAGAGTTGAAAATGAATCTTTGTTGGTTATAGTGAGCAATCAAAATATTAAAAATTGTACAATCCTATTATGAAGAAGGTAATCATCAATACAAATATTTAATTCAAAGAAAAGGATGCTTGGGATGGAAGTATTGATAGAAAAATTATAGTTCAAACAGTAATACCTCAATAAAAAGAAGAATCAATATAACAAGGTGTGCAAGATGGTCAGCCAAGTTCACAAGCAACATGTAATCCAACAAGAGATATAAAACGAGATAATTTAGGAGAGCTAACAACACCAAAGAATTTTTTCCTTGATGAATCATCAATGCATGCAAATCCCAATTTACAAGGAAGTAATCAATTAGATCCTACACTTTCCTCATTAAGATTAAGGTACAAAGGTAATAAAATAAGATGTTTGAAATAAATTTATGATCAAGGAAAGGACAATTTAGATTTTCATTCAATTTTTTCTTTATTCTATCATGATCCTATATATTTTAAATAAGCAGTTTAGAAAGATCATTAGATCAAGGCTATGGATGATGAAATGGATTATATTGAAATAAGTGAAACATAAGAGCTAGTAGATCTACCTGAAGGTATAAACAAAATAAGAGTCACATGGGTCTATAAGACCAAATTCAATGGAAAAGGAGAATTTGACAATTATAAAGAAGAGTTAGTAGCAAAAGGTTTAGCTCAACAACATGGAATTGATTGTAATAAGATATCTGCACCAGTTATAAGACTTGATACAATAAAAATGGTTTTATCCATAACATCACTAAAAAATGGAAAGTTTACCAAATGGATGTAAAATCAACTTTTGTAAATGGTTTTATAGAGGAAGAAGTATATGTAAAACAATTACTAGATTATGAAGTGCTTGGACATGAGGACAAGGTGTATAGATTGAAGAAAGATCGTTATGGGCTAAAACAAGGACCAAGAGCATGGTATAGTTGGATTGACTCATACATGACAAGCAATGATTTCAACATAAGTACTTGTGAGCCTATGTTGTACATAAAATTCAATAAGCAAGGTTAGATTTTGATTGTATATTTATATGTTGATGACTTAATCTTTACTAAACATTATCTGTAGACATTTTCGAATCACCAATGAAGAAATAATTTGAAATGACATATTTAGGACTAATGACATATCTTATGAGTATTGAAGTTGTTCAATCAAATAATGGTATATTTATTTGCTAATATAAGTATGCCAAAGACATGTTGAGAAGATTCAAGATTATGAATTGTAATCCTGCACTAATTCCAATTTTAATAGATACAAAACTTAATGAAGAAGATAATGGATCACATATTGATCCAATTATGTTCAAAAGATTCGTTAGATATTTTATGTACTTCATAACTACAAGGTCAGATATTATGTCACCTAGTTTTGGCACAAGCTTAACCAAAATGCACATTTTTACACAAATTTGATTATTTAATTATTCATGATGAATGAAATGCCCATTAATGTTTTATGTCATAATTCTTACTTTTTTTCATCTTTTTCTTCAAAGTATTTTTCTGTTGCTATCTTATTTCTTATATTTCATGTTAGAGATCTCCAATTATATTTTATAATCTATATACCATCACATGAGATAATAATATTGAACATATTAAATCATGATACTCATAAATAATGATACTTAAAATTAAATCAAATTTTAAAATCCATGATACCCAAAACAATAAGTTCAAACGTAAAAAAATTACAAACAAAAACACATCAAACAATAAATTAACATGAATTAAGTATATATTATGTAGAAAAAAAAAAACTTTAAAAATTTAAAAATAAAAACACATCAAACAATAAATTAATATGAATTAAGTATATAATATATATACCAAAAAATGTATTATATTATCTAAAATTCAATATATTAAATTATGATTAAAAAAAAATCAAACTTGAAAAAGATATAGATTAGTTTATATGCATTGCTTAAAAATTAAGGACCAAATTTCCAATCAGTTATTCACTATCATAAAATCTAGACAAGTGGTTGAAAAATGACGCAATATCCTTGATGCCAATCAAAATCTAAAATATATTTGTGATATTTTATAACATTTTTTGGCTTACTATCACATAGTATTTATTACCACATCAACCTCTCAAGTTCTCAAGATTCTCACATGCAATCCCGTCAAAGGGTGCCTTGCAAAGTCTCCTAGGGTCAAAGAGTCACTTGTCTCTTTCATATTTATATGCAATAAATTCTTGAGGCAACATTAAAAATGGATACAAACAAGTTCCATGGTATAAATAGTTTCCTTCATGAAAAAAAAAAGTGATACAATAACTTTTGATGTTTATAGGAATTTTTAAAAGGTAGTTATTTTTATTTTTTTTTGAAAAAATATCATTTAAAGTGGTATAAATTTTGTTTAAGATGTAGGGAACATATATATATATATATATATATATATATATATATATATATTTTCATGTACTATACTAATTTATGTTGGTAATTGTGTTATGTATTGAATCAGATTTATGTTCCAAATATTTTTCACATTTTCTCTTTCTCAAAGATTAATATTTCAAAATTCATAAAATGATGAAAATAACATATGAGCTATGTATACATTTTTGAAGCACCTAAATGGAATTTTAAATATAATATTTGAACTGAAAAAGTTAACATAAATACATAATAATTAATATTTTTCAATATAAATTTTAAAAAATTTATTATATTTCTAATTTAATTATAATAATTATTAATTTATGACAAATAATTAAAACATATTCATATAAAATAATATTGTATCTTAAAAATGTATCTAATTATTTTGTATAAATTTATACATTCAAAATCATTGATGAAAATATGATAAAAGATAATCAATTTGATAATTTCTTCGTATCAATTTTTTTTGACTTAAAGGGAGAGGGAATAGAATTATTATAATAAATAACTTGCTCTTCTTTTACTTTAATATGCCCAATTTCTTCAACTATCATCTAATTAAATAATTTATTTGACATCTCATTCTCTCTATTATTCCTACACTCCATAAATTAATATTTAAATTTATTTGACATACATATCTTAAATTGGTAATACAATTATAAATATTGGATTACACATATTAATTTATTATTATGTGTGATCGTGCATATTTCAAACTTTTTAATCCTCTTTAACAAATTTTTTTTATTATATTAGATTTGAACATAATTCATCATCCAAATTTATAAACTTATAGTCAACTAACTTGATCAAAACACTTGAAGGGCTCCTCAGGGTTGTAAAAAAATAATATAAGAATTTCGTGAACTTGACATGTTTTTTATCCCACGCAAACAACGTTAAAAAGAAAGAGTAAACCCTTCATCAAGTAATATATTATTGCCTCCAATATATATTGTGATCATAAGTGTCTTGATCATTGGCCATATATATATTTTGAAAGTTTAAAAACCTAAGAACTCCTAGTCATAAGGTCTGTACAATCTTTCCCTTTATTTTAAGTCATCCCCTTCGATAAAATTGACAATAGAGTTTTTTCTGTATAATTTTTACATCCTACTCTTCATGCGAGGTAGATGAATTGTATAAACCTCGTTGCCCTGGAAAGTAATAATTATTTTAAAAATTAAACATGTAAAAAAATAATTATAATTTCAAAAAAAAAATAATAATATACCATATAAGTTTTAAAATAAAACTTTACATGATCAAATTAATATGGAGTAAGAATGGTGGCTTTCTTATTCTAAAGTTAAGCTCAAAATTTTGTTTTAAAAATGAAAAAATAATTTTATATAAAAATAATACATATAAAAAAATATTGATTATGAAAATGTTGAATATAAAAAAGTTAAATAATATTAAATATAATAAATTTAATATACTTGTTTTGGAAGAAGCAAGCATACAATAAAATATATATTTATTTTTATTTGATTCCTTAATGAATAATTACAAAACATGTAATGTAATTAAAGAGATAGAAATATGTACTTGGAAAATATGGAGTTTAAAAATTAAATGACAACATACTTTCTCTTAATTTAAGTATAATTAATTTTTTTAATTTTAAATACGCAATTAACTATATATACCTAATAAAATATTTTTTTAATTTTCTCATAAAAATACACTAGTTTTCTCAATTCATAGTTAATATCTTACAAAAAAAAAATAATCCAACTCAACCTAAATTAATATCGAATCCTCATATTTATCTTCTTAAATTCATCAAAATATTAAATTCATTTCAAATACATAATAAAATTATGCCTTAATTTTCTCAATTTAATATAAATACTAAACAAATGAAGGTTCATTTCCATAATAAAAAATTTTCCACCTAAATACACTAATTCATCTTAAAAATAATTAACTGGAGGCTTATAACGGAGGGGCGAAGCTCCAGAATTCATCTCACAAAATACAAAACATAGAAGATGTTGTTTGGACCCATTCAAACAACGACACGTTTCATGGTTTGCGATGCTGTCCAAGCAAGAGAGGGATATTTGTAGATTTTAACGGAAGGAAAAATGTGGGAGGCGATTTGAGGAACGTAGAGGGGTTGTTCAGAGGTGGCTAGGATGGCCGGAATGTCGAATAAGACGGCGGCCTTCAGAGCCATGTGCTTCGTCACGGAGAACATGATATCGTAAAGCTTCAGCTCGGCTTCCATGGCAATCTGCGTTGGAATTGGAATGCACAGACCGAGGAAATGAAACTTACGCAGGGTTTTCAAAGGAATAACAAAGGATATTGAGCGGGCTACATCACCGCTTGATACAGTCGCTGTCGTCCTGCTCATCTTTGGCAGCCACTTCGAAGGAGGTGTAAGTCTGCGAGTTCACAGAATGATAATACAATTAAATAAATTATCGATAATAAATGTATAAACACTATAAATGACGCTTAATTAATTATTCCATCTCATACTTATGTCTCTTACATGGGTAAGGAAACCAGTTTAGAAAGAAAAAACACAAACGGTCGATGTCGAACTTACATGAACCGTGCTCTATGATTAAGGAGATAATTGAAGATTGGTTGTCTTATAACAAATAATTCAGGTTGAATGCTTTCACGAACTACGTAGGAAACCTACAATCTGTACAATAATGACATCTATTCACCAAATAACGGCTGTATTCCTTGTCCACAGTCAGTTGTTTTGGCTGTTGGAAGAAATGAAGATGCCTTTTTAAATTTCAACCGTATTTGTTTGTGTTTTTATGCGACCAGCATATTCATTAATTATTCATTGGGAAAACGTTGCACTTAACTATGGCAAGTATTCTACACATGCGGTCATTTCGTTTTCACTTACCCAGCAGTGCATTTTAAAACGTGACATGTGGATTTTTTTGTTTTTTAATATGAATATATGTTATTGTCAAAAAAATAATGGAAAGAAAATTAAAAGTAAGAGGAGATCACTGGGAAATTCCATTTTATTTAGGGGACGATGTTAATGAAATTCTCACTTTCCCACTTTTTATATTCACAGGGTTTGTGTAAATCCGTTTACAGCCATTTAATTGTTTTAAAGGGGTAATTGCCATTTATTATAATTTAATTGGATGTTTTAATAAGCGATTTGTATTAGAAAAAAAAATTAAATTCAGGGTGAAATGGATGTTTTGGTTTTCAATTAATTTTTTGGGTGATTTTTTTTATAAATAATAAATTATTATTTTTAAATTATGTGTGAGGATTACATTTCATTAAGATGGTAGATACCGAGTTCATTCCCTATCAAATTTGAATCTAATGTTGTCATTAAAGATATATCATATCCAATATTGGATTGCTTAATATAACTCAATATTACACATGGTTGTGTGTTTTGGAGATTTTGTATTTCCATATTACTTATATGTTATTTTTTAATGATTCAATCCATCAACATTATTGCACATCACAATGGGTTGAACGCAGTATTAATATTTAGTTCACTTAATTTAGAATAGAGTATTTTGTGACTCTAAACTTAATTTAATAGATATCTAATTTAGCTAATTTAGAATACAATATTTATATTTGGCAATGAACCAACCTCCATTTGGTTACTCCTCCTCTCTAACAAAAGAAGCCTTTTACATGCATTTAATATAGTTGAAAAGTAGGATATTCTAATGAGAACTGTTAAATGATTGTTTTAAAACATGTTCCCCTCCCTGTAGCCTCTTTGTAGGCAACACAATAGTTTATATGGATTTTCTTCATTGACATAGTATTGGAAGATTTAAAAATATGGAAGAAGTTTTCTAAAGTTTCAGTCATTTTTTTTCGGTTGAATTTTTTTAAAGATTGGTGAGCCATGTGATTTTTTATAGGGTTCCATGGTCTCCCAAACTCAATATTTCTATTCAACTTTTTTATTTTCCATAGTTTATATAAGGGATAAAATATGTGGGTTTATTTCCTGGGTTGGGTTGATTGAGCCTATACAACCAGATAATTCTTATTAACATGTTTTTTTAAAAATTTATCTAACTTCAAAGTAGTAGTGGTATTTTTTATTGGCTATTTTTTATTTGATTATAAATATACTCGACATTGATGTGAGAGCAATACATTTTTATAGATTATGGAGTTTATCTTGTTGTCTTTGTTGCATTTACAATTAGTACCAAATCTTTTCTAAAGTACATACCACATAGATATATAAAGAAGCATCACCCATGATACAATTTGAATATCATGGTCAAGGAGCCATTGATAAATAAAAAAGGTAGTCAACTAATGATTATCTGCAGGAACTAAGAAGAATTGATATACTTAATTCTAATATGGTAAGAGGTGCCCACATCATAAACATTAAAGAAGAATATACTCTATAAATAAAAAGAAAACAATTATCAAATAAAATTATAATAAATCAAATATATATTTCATCTAATTTAACTTGTATTTTTAGAACAATTATTAATCATAAAAACATTTATATTGACATCACAACATTATCCCCTAATAAAACTAATAAAATCAACACTTTAAGATCTATTATATAAGAGTAAAAGAAGGCTAATAAATGCTTAAGTAAATAATAAAATATTAAAAAAAAAATTAAAATAATATGTATTATTACTAATTTATTCATGGATAACATCAACTATTTTTTTTTTGAAAAACTAATATTGAATGCATCGCACTAATCTTTGTTAAACAATTTTACGTACTTTTTGGTTATATTTTGTGCTTACTAAAAAGTTTGATGTTCCTTTATGATATTCTATTCTTACTTCATTTTTTATGTAATTTTTTTTCTAAGGTTTCGTATATGTGATTTACATGGTTTCAATATTTTAAATGTTTTCTATTGTCTTATTGTGACATTTTTCATGTTCTACTTTTTATTATTATGCGATTTATGTGTTTTATAGTGTGATGATCTATATTATATAAAATTATTAATTTTTTTTTAAGTTTTACATTATTTTTATTAAAAATATAATATAAGAAATATAATATATACATTATGGAGATTTATTTGGTCATATAAAGTTTACATTATATTTATATAAGATATATTTTTAAACCTATATTGATTATATAATAGAATTATATAGAAAAAAATATTTATAAAGAGGTGATTCCAATATCATATTAAATATTATTTTAACATGTAAAATTATTTCTTTCATTTTTAAATATATATTTCACATGTTCATACAAAATCTAAAAAAAAAGACATAAATTTTAATGATTATATTCATCTAAACTTTAGACACCTACTCAACCTTCTCTTAAATAAGGGGGTATTAAATTTTCTCTCACTACAATAACATGATGTGCTTAGGACATGCCATCTACTCCTACAGATTTCATATAATCATGATGGATTTTATCATTTTTTGGGTAATCAAAATTAAGTTTTACATTGAATTTTTTCTCAATAAATATGGTACATAGAAATTTATTTACAATTATGGACATACTTAGATACATGATATGACACATGTTTTATACACACTTTAGTAAATTTAGGAATATCATTTTCAAAACTTTAATTATTAAAAATAGTTATTGGCATTAATCCATGTTTGTTTATAAAAATAAAAGATGTTTTGATGGAATAACAAGTAAATTGCAACTTTCTTAAGGATATTAATGGGAACAATATGTTTTATCTAACCACATTTTCTATTGTTATATATATGTATATATACATCAAAATGAAGAAATATATATATATATATATATATATATATATATATATATATATATATATATATATATATATATATATATATATATATATATATAACTCATTAAATTGCAATTTAAGAGATAGTAGAACTTAATATTATATTATCAAAATTCACATATATCTATTAAATGCATTTTAAGTGAATTTTTTTTAATTAATTATTACTGTTTAATATAAAATTTTAGTTAGATCTTAATATAAAATGTATAATAGATTTAGTATAATATAGTTATAAATATTTATTTTCATTATTGAATGATTAGTTTACATTATTATTTGGTAATCTTTTGATAAATATTTGCTTTTTAAATTATAATTTCTTTTTCTCAATATCAAATTTTAATATTTTAATTATAAACAATACACCAATCCTCTTTGGGAACTCTTTTTATACTGTATAAACATATTCATATGATCAATTCTGCACTTCTAAATGAATTTGACATACCTATTTTATGATGAAAATTTTTATAAGTATTTGAATGAAATAAAAGTGCACCTTCATATCATCTAATATTACTTGGAATTCTCTCAACATATCTGCTAAACCTACCACTCTAAGTGATCTTATTCATCTATTTGCCATGACTACACAAACTGTCAATAATATAGGCTTATCTTTAACAACTCACAATGATATCAGCCACACGCATTCAACCCAGGAAATCAATTTATAAATTGATAGACCGGATCCTCAAAAAGGAATAATCTAAATACTTGAACTCCTACATATCTATCTATTTATCTAATGTTGTAAATAATATAATTTCCAAATTAATGGCTAACAGACTGAAATTAATTCTTCCAAAAATCATTTTTCTTGAGTAAAGCGGATTTTTAGTAGGTAGAAAAATCAAGGATGTCATAGTAATAACACGTGAACTGGTCATCTTGATTTATGTCTAAATCCAAAATAATTTTCTTATCCAATTGGACGTGAAGAAATACTTCAACAAAGTAAACTGATAATTTATCATTTTGCATAACGGCAATGTTGGGTTTCAAAAATTTATCTTTGAAACTTCAAGTGGACTTTAGCAAACGGTATCCCTTATCATTATATATATTTATCATTTCATTCGAATCTCTTAGGAGGTGGATTACTCATTTCAAATCTATGGGAAATCTCAATGAAATTGGAGTAGCTTTTATTGATTTTATTTTATAAGCCATGAAATACAGAAGGAAATTGACTCTCACTGGTGATAATTTTTAATTTATAAAATTAATTGTTGGTATGAACGGTGTTTTTTAATGCTACTAACACTCACACCATCCATGAGGATGTGTATAAAATTTGATTCGTCTTTGATTCCACCTTGATCAAGTGTGGGCTCTACTAAATTCCATTATAGTCAAGGATATCTCCAAAGGACAGAAAATGGATGCAATCTACACCAAGTTTGAGATAAAAGCCTATAATTTATATATTTGTTGACGGATAGAGTCCGGTTTTTCTTTGATGATTAATGAATAAGTATGGCAGAAAAGGCTTGGCTTGTATGGTGTTTAATTCCAGTGATGGTGTTTAATTCTTAGATTTGTGTAGTTTGTTTTATTTGCTTATATTTCTACTTCTCAAATAACCTTTATAAAAACAGAAAAATGTTATTATCATTCATACATAATAAATTAAAATTTAAACTATTATTATATTATATGGCATTTAACATTTTTTTAAGAAAAGAGTAAGGTAAAATCTTAGGTTCTAAAACTTTGCTCAATTTTTTGGAATGTTTATTAAGTTCTAAACTCATAGGTTATGATAGATCCACTACATAGGTGACTTGGACCCTTCCTTTTGATGAGATTTGAGCTATAATATGGGATGCCCTGCTAAAAAATGAAATGTGCCCCTCTTTCACCAACATTGTTTCAACGAATATGCTACATCAGCCTTTAGCCCCTGCTAAAGCTTTTCCCACTCTAGTTTTTGCATAAAAGGAACTAAAATCCATTGAGAACAATGAAAAAAACCTATTTACCCTTGGCATGACCTGTCAGTTTACAAGATTTTAGCCAAACCTACCGCAATTCCATGAATGGATTTTGATGGAATAGCAAGCTATGGTTGTAGGTAAGATTCAAATCTGTCCCTATGTGAAAGACATATTCATTGTGATTTTTAATAATCTTGAAGATAAATAGATAGTTTTTAGTGATGAATTTTGTTGGGAATGCAGACATCATTTGCTTATGGCTCAGCCATGACACCCAAATATTAACCTTTATACTAAAATTTTCAATTTAGAAATTATTTGGATTAGGCTTCCCAATCTACCTCTTCAATTTTTGGATCATTTTATTTTAAAAACCATAATAGAATCCATTGGAGAATATTGGGGTGTTGATCCCAAATCCATGAAAGAGATTGTTTCAACATATGCTCGAATTTTAGTTAATGTTGACATCACTAAATATTTACCTACACAAATGGAAATGAAAGTCAGGAGCAGAACCTAGATGTAGTGACCAGACTATAAAGGGATTCCTTTCAGATGTCATGGATGCTTCAAAAATAGCCATTTGGTAAATAATTATCCTTCCCTAAAATATATTTAAAAAGAAATACTTGGTGAATAGAAGATAGCCCTGAACACATTAATGTACTAGCTCTAGATGATAGAGAAAAAATTAGCATGTCCTCTATTCTGGGTCTCAAAATACATATTCCAAATGTATATTTAGAACAAGGGCAGAAACCAAACTCATAAAGTTTTAAATTTGATGTTGAGGACAATCTGATGATTCATACCATGTTAAATAAAATTCAATATACTATTTTAGAAAAGGAAGTGTTGTCTAATGACTCATTAGAATTTTCTATTCATATTTTACCGAACTTTGGGGGAGGAAGCTATTGGACCGTTCTATGTAACAAAAAGGATCTAAAGAAAAGAAAGAAATAGATCATTTGAAAATGACTCTTAGATCTAAAATATAAAATGTATAACATGGGTTGTAGATTTGTTGGTTTCATAGATCCTTAGTTGTGTGATGAATTTTATTGTTTGTTTGTTATTTTTGATAACCTTTGTTCTTCTTTTGTTTGTTAATCCTATTGGATGTATTTTCCAATCTTTCTTTTTATACTACATAAAGTCCCTTTTTAACACCCACTTTTACCATTAATAAAAATTAATTATTAATTTGATATTTTTATCATGTCATATATGCCAAATGTCCATGTTTCTTGTAAAGAATGTATAAAAATTACAAAATAGGGTGGAAGGAGTTAAAGCTATAGGGTAATGATAGGATGTGTAGGGATAAATAAAATCTAGAAACTGGACCAATAATGCATAATTTAGACAACTAATTTACAATTACCCCATCTTAGAAACATGTAATTTCAAAATTAACAAATACTTAAGACCCATTTAAGGTGTTTAAATTTTATTCACTTTGATGTGTGTGTGTTTGAGCACACACGTGTGTGTGGGGTGAGGATAGGCAAAGGAGAGGGGTGAGGAAAGGGGAGGTACATGTGTATGTACACACACATACATACCAAATTACATAATACATGATCTGGTAAAATTCAACTAAATTTGTTAGTGAGTGTAACTTTTTTTTTGGTATCAATATACTAATTTTTAATGGAGTTTCACTAGTGTATTAATGAAGATTATTTCATAGTGGATATAGATACTATAAATGTGTATGAATCAATATTATTTCATATCGAATAATGAATAATATTTCATTGTGGAGATAAACACTACTAATTTTTTAATACCATATTATAATATATTGGGATCTTAATAATATAATATATTTTTATATATTATTATGAATAACAATATGTGTTATCTAATTTTATAAATATATTTGGACTTAATGGTTTTTATTTTTATCAGCACATACATAAAAATGAAGTAGTATGATAAATATATGATGAAAGATATCAACTTTTAATTTTTCTAATTTTATATCAACGAGAATATGTTTGGATTTCAAAGATATTCATTTATGGGTGAAAATAAATACACTTAAATTTTATTTAATTCACATTATATTTGTATTTTCCTATTTAATTCACTAATAATGGAACTAAGTGTTAGGATATTGATAACATTTAATTTATTTTATTTTTGATATATATAATAAAATCATTAAAACTTCACAAGGTTATGTTCGTACTTTATACCCTCCCCATTTATAAGAACTCTTATAAGACCCATCATTATAAAATTTTAAGTGTATAAAAAATATAATATTAAATGAATTAAAATATACATCTTCTCCAATCATAACTGAAATCTTAATTTTTATTAGAAAACATATCATTATGAAATAATTATGTTTTATTTAACGCATGTATAGTAGTACAATTATATGAATTAAATTTGATCATTGTGCCTTACAGAGGAGGTTATATCAATTATATCTCTGATTTTTACAAATATTAGAATTCGTAGGCATATTTGATTCTTGACATCCAAGTCTGATAAGAAGACACAATTCCATTTTAAAAGCACACCCTTTGGATAATAAAAACTTGTAACATATTATTTATTACTATTACACAACCAAAAATAAATAAATTATGTACTGTTACATGTTCCTATTTTACAAACTCGGTTAATATATATAAACGCGAGAACAAATCCAATATTTACTCGCATAATGTTTAAGAATTATCATTTCTAGCACGACTAATAACATTACAATATATATTGTTTTATGATATATATAATAATCACTCACTATGAATGACTATCACAAGGGATTAATATGGAATTGATAATCAATGAATAATTCACATCTATATTAATGATATCTTCAAGTTGTGTAATAATTCTTTGGAATGTTTATGCTTACTCCACTAGAATAGAGAACTTGGTAAAAATTCAAGGTCCTTCATTATGAGTGTGGGGAGGTTTCTAGAGTACCTATTTTCAAAAGTGAGACGAGTTTCTATAACTAAAACAACATCATTATTTTTGTTATTGTAGAAGCCATTAAAGTAGAGGTGTTGTAGTAGAAATACATTTTCAAGTGTGGGATATTGATTGTTTTGAATTTTAAAATTTAATGTGTTACATTATGCCTTAGTTATTATATAAGAATTTAAAAAAATTCGTGAAGAAAAATCTTATGTATTTTTTATCGAAATAATATACATATAAATTATTTTTTATTATAAACATAAAATTATATAAGAAGTGATTTAATTAGAAAAAGAAAATTATAAATACTGTAAAATAATCAAAAAAGTAACATGGAACCTAAAAAACATTTAAATAATATGAAATATAATTATATAATTCAAATAAATAAATTTGATTCTTTTCTTTTGATTAAAGAACACCTATATATTAATCAAACACGATATGATGAAACATTAATCATAAAAAATGATTAGAAAAATCATACTGAATAAATATAATCACATAAAAAATAAATAAATAAATAAAATAAAATAAAAATACAAATAAAATAAAATTAATTAATTATTAATAAAAATGTCATCATATTTATTTTAACGAATTTAGAATGCCCACATATGTTGGATGATGTGTCTGTCCAGTAAACAACCTGGTTATAATCTCACCTACCTATTGACTATTTAAGACAGCTAAAATCACATCAACTTGTATTAACCACTGTCAGTACTTGACAGTAATAAAATCGATGCGAATATTTGTTATGTTCAAAATATCTCCTCCGCCTGTGTCTTTAGCATAGGATTTCACTTATGGCATTAATGAAGATATGATCTCTTCTTTCTGGTTTTGTAGCGATGTCTAGAGTTTTATATCACAAGCAAAACAACGTAGAAGATTATTGTAGTATGATGAAGGACAAGGCGGAGGTAAGATCTGAAAAAAAAAAAAAGTCTTAATGTTGATTATGGACGAGCATCATAGCTTATATTGATTTCCAATAATAGTCTTAATATTTTGTTCTACTTCGGTCCACGTTTTCACTTCGATCCACGATTCTTGTTCATTGTAGTATTTAGACAGTTCTTGTATTTATCTTTTATTCTATTTTTAATTATATGTGTTGCCTTTACTTTTAATTCATTTGTCTATTTTAGAAAAAAGCAACAAACATCTTGAAAAGTTTTGTCTATTTTATCCCATGTTTCTGTTTGTTGAAGCAGACACGAATTTGACTCTTGATTTCTCATCTGAATCCATTCAATCTGGTATAAGACCGCTAATATAATATCTAAGCCTGTGTTTTTCCGAGCACCATTTTATCTGTACTTGTTTCTCTCCGAGCTGAGCTGAGGTCGCTCCGGTAATTGTTTCAAATCTTTGTTGGTTTGCTTAAGCCATTTACATCTGTTTCATGTTTTTTGGACCTACATTACATCGAAGCAGTGTTCATCAGGGCAGAGTAAGAGCTTGTTGTATCTCACTAGGTTGAGGATGAGGCTGAGGCCGAAGGCAAGATACTTTGATGTCTATTTTAAGGATCTCGAAATCCATTTTATAATACCTCTTAGTTTTTCATATTTTGGAGAAAAATCTATATTTTTAAGCAACAATGGCAAATGTAGGTGGTAGCATCACTCAAACCGATATCCCTTTGGTCAAAAGGAAAAACTATGACTTTTGGAGTATTAAAATGAAGACTTTGTTCTGTTCACAAGACAAATGGGACATGGTAGAGAATGGGTTCACTGAACCAGTAAGTCAACAAGCATATCAAGCCCTCTCACAATCAAATAAGGACTTTCTGAAAAAGAATAAGAAAAAAGATGAAAAAGCATTGTTATTCATTCAGCAAGGCTGCAGGCATAGAGGAGTCAATTTTTACTTATGTTACAGTAGCAACCAGGGCTAAGAAGTCATGGGAGAGTCTGCAAACAACATACCAAGGCACTAGATACGACAACTATAATTATTGCTAGTATTCCACATAAGAATGACAATGAAGAAAATAGTACTCAAAATGTTAATCCTAATTGACAAGCGATTTCTTGACCAATACCTTTTAAAAATCCTTTAAGTCTATGTTCATCTACTCGAGCAAATGGTCGCTCGCAGTAATGAATCATTAGATCCAACTCTTCCATCACTAAGATCTTGCTTTAAAGACACCACAAGGAATACACATAACATAAAGGAGATTTATGATGACTCTCAAGCAGCTTAAAATGTGAATTTCTATTAAGATTTTGTATTTTTATAACAAGTTGATTCAATACATTTTGATGATACTATAAAATATTAGAAATGGATTACAACCATGGATGAACAAATCAATTCAATCGAAAAGAATCAAACATGGAATCTAGTTAATCTTCCTAAAGGAAAGGATATAACACGAGTGAAACAGGTTTACAAGACTAAATTTATTCTGGAAAAATACAAAGCAAGGCTAGTTGCTTACGACTTCAAACAACATCCCAAAATTGATTATAATGATACTTTTGCACTAATGGCCATATTAGACACTGTGAGAATGACATTGTCTATTACTACTAAAAACAATTGGAAAGTGCATGAAATGGATGTTAAAGAGATTCTAAGTGAAGAAGTCTATATATATAGTGCCACCTAGATATGAATTTTTGTGGCAATAGCATAAAGCTTACAAGATGATAAAGGTTTTATATGGACTCAAACGATCTTTGAGAGCTTGGTATAAAATAATTGGTATAAAATAATTGACTTGTAATTTGAGAAGAATGGGTTCAACAAATGTAATTGTCAACCTATTGCGTATATCAAGATGAATGGTAAAGTTAAAATTCTAATTGTATGCTTATATGTGGATGACTTGATATTCTTTAGAAACTTTTCAATAGACCTATGTAAGACAGTAATGAAAACAAAATTTGTTATGATAGATTTGGGATTGATGAGCTATTTCTTTGGCATAGAGGTTAGTCAATCTAATAAAGTATTTTAATATGTCAGTGAAAATATGGTGATGATTTGTTAAAAAGATTCAAGATAGGGAATGTGAATTTAGCAGCAATACCAATTGCTATGGGATTAAAACTTGGGAAGAAGAAAAAGGATCTAATATCGATCCACTTTTATATTAAAGACTTGTTGGAAGCTTGATGTATTTGATGAATGCAAGTCCAGATATTATGTATGGTGTTGGTCTTATTTCAAGGTTTATATAAACACCACAAAAATCACATTAGGATGCAATCGAAAGGAAATTAAGATACATTGTTGGCGCAAAAAATAAGTATTTTATATGCACATTCAGAAAAATACAAACTGATTGGATATATGAACAATGATTGTGCTCACACATCCAATAGATGATATAAAAACACTTCTGGTTAAATTTTTTACTTTGGATTGGGTACAGTTTCTTGAGCTTCCAAAAAACAACCTATACTCACCCTTTCATCCGTAAAAGTAGAATACGTGGTAGCCACATTAGCAGCATGTTAGGGATTTTGGATGAGGAGAGTTCTATCTGATTTAAAGCATGATCAAGAACTAGCAGAAAAATCTATTGTGATAATAATTCATCTATAGAGTTTTTTAAAATTCATGTTTAACACAAAATAACCAATCATGTCATTTGATTTGTTAAATAGTCAACAATAGCAAAATATTTCTAGAATTCCACAAGTCATAAGACCAATTTCCTGACATTTTTACAAAACCCTTATCAAACAATACTTTTGAATATATTTGAGAATATATAGGAGTAACTAATGTTCTTGGTAACCGAGATTAAGGGGGAGTGTTGGATGATGTATATGTCTAGTCAACAACTTACTTTTGATCTCGCCTCCCTGTTGATTATCTACAATAGTTAGAACCACATCAACCTTGCATTAACACCTATCAGTACTTGATATCAAGAAAATCCATGAGAATATTTGTTTTGTTCAAAATATCCCCTCCGCTTTTGTATTGAGCAGGTGATTTCATATATGTCATTAATGAAGATCTGATCTACTCTCTCAGGTTTTGCAGCGACGTCTAGTGTGTTCTATCACCAGAAAAAGAAAGGAAATTGTTGTATTATGCAAAGTACATAAAAAGAAGGAAGCGAAGCTATGCTAAAAAGTTGTATTAATGCTATGTATGAACGAGCATCATACCTCAGCTTGCTTGCCAAAAACAATCTTAATAAGCTCTATTTTGTTATATTTTGGTCTAGGTTTTCACTTTGATCCTGTATTCTTGTTTGATGCAGCATTTGGATAATTCTCTGCATATATCTTTTATTCTGTTTTCAATTCTTTGTGCCATGTATACTTTTAGTTCGTTTGTTTGATGTAACAACATGCAGCAAATACGTTCAAAGGGTTTATTTCTTTTGTCCTGTGTTTCTGTCTTAAGAAAAATGAATCAATCAAGAAAAAATTAAATTTATAAATATTGTAAAATAGAGAAGGACGTAACATGGGACCAAAGAAGCATTTGACTAATATGGAATATAAGTAAATAATTCACATAAATAAAACCGAATTTAAAGTCAGATTGTTTGATCGGATTTCTTCTAATGAATTTGGAGTGCCAACATAATAGGCCCAAAAATATGGTAAATAAATTAAGAGGAAAATGTTCAATGAAGTACTCACATATGTGTTAAATATCACATTGAAATGTTTTCTAAATCTTACAATAAATCAATACATTTGTATTTACTAGAATATACGACTCCTCGAATGTGGCCTAGAAGCCATCTTTGATGTGTTAGTAGATTCAAGTTTACAGAGTAAATGTTTTATTAAAAAATGAAATTACTGTAGTTCCACTGCTTCAAGACAAGTGTAAGGAATGACTTACGGTCTATCAATATAAACTCATCTCTCCCCTCTGTCTCCCTCTCCCTTTACTAAATATCTGTCCGTGTAAAATATTTCAGTGTTGGTGGCTGATTCAAGACCACTGATGGACAATCCATCTTTGGACACCGTAGAAGAAATGCTACCAAAAGGAAGATGAATGTCTTCCACTATCCTACAAACATCGTCTTTTCACTCATATTCGATCACATCATCCCACTGAAATCAATATAAATGCAGACAATCTTTTATGAATAACATGCATATCCAATAAAATGTGATTTATAGTTGTGGGGAGAGCTCTGAAATATAAATGAATGAAGGAAAAAACAAAACTAAAAGTATTAGGCAGGGGCAGGGGCAGGGGCGGCGGCGGCGACGGTAGGGAGGGCGGTGGAATTTCAAAATTAAAAAACTAAGCGAGAAAAATGAGAAAGGTAAATTGACTAGGAGGTTAAGAGGAGTAAATGGACTTGACCACAATAATAGAAAGTCAACTTTCTTTTTAAATAGGGAATTTGGAATACACTTACTAGATACGCTCAACAAATTAGAGGTTTTAAATGGTATTTTTTAAATTACATTTTATATTTAATTAAGTTTTATTTTATTTAATTGTTTCAAAAATTTTGGAAAAAAAATATATTTAATGGGAATGGGCATCAATCATTGTTATCTTTTTGTATATGTCCAAATTTATCTTTACTATCAATCATATGATAATTATGATTCTCAATTGTTCAATTTTTGATGAAAAGATAGAAGGTTGATTAATATTTTGATTCATTAATTTATTTACTAGCAATTGTCGCAAAGGTGCAAGAAAAGTTGGAGGAATTAGTTTTTAAAATATAATTTCAATGGACAATATAATATTCTATGCAAAGAAGGGTACAACTGAGAGATGAACAAGGAAATATATGATCAAAGAGTTTTTAATTTCATACGGGTATGAACATGAAAATGTGCAATGAAAGATAAAAGGTAGAGACACAAAATCATCTCTGGAGGTGTAATTAATGTTGATGTAATAAATGACAATAATCAATGCTCATGATGATATGTTGATTCCAAGCAAACTATAGACCCTTCTGCAATAGATGAATGGAATGTGAAGTCTTGAGTTTATTTTTTATGACCAAGATTCATAAACTCAGGAAATGTTCTAATTAATCATTGAAGTGTCTCCTCAATCATGAAAATCTAAGGTATCGTAATTCCAAAAATCAAAACTACACCTCAAATAAGAAATCCAAAATGAAATATATATTAATTTAGATAATACAAATCCAAAGAACATAGAGACGTACATTATGACATTGGATTTACTTACTATTGGGAAACATTGTCAATGAATTATTACACAGACATAACATTTACTACACCATTACCTTATTGATCATATTATTCATTAGACACAACATTTTAGTATGGCTTACCAGACACTTATATTAAAATTCTCATTTTATATTGTTTGAAAACACCAATTGCACCTCAGTAAATTACCAAAATGTTAAGTATTTAAGAATCAATGTTATCTTGCATGCCATACGACTATAAGAAATGCTAGTCTGAGATTTTGTTCTGTCGCTCACTCTTGTATGAAAACAATATCCATTCCTTTCAGGTCCTCTTTCATTTTAGTGAGATTGGTTGTTATCATAATTAATATAAATATATTCTAATAAATTTGTACTATATTATACTTTACTATAATGAAATATTATTTCAAGTATTTTAATATATTATTAAATAAATTATATTATATATATCTTAAATATTATAGATTTATATTTATATTAAAATTTATTATGTTATATTTAAAATAAAATATTATATTAAATATTTATTTTAACTATTAGTATCTATAATAATATGTTTTAGTAGTGACAATAATATCATTTACATAGTTCAAAATATTTAAAAGAAATTATAAAAATGCGTGGCTACTTACATGGTTACATGTAAAGGTATGTGATGAAATGTGCTATAATTGTGTGGGAGTTGTAGGGTAGGCATTTTACCTTAGTCTTTAACCCATTCCACTTTCACTGGACTTGGAGTTGGAAACAAACATACATACTCTTATAGTTAGTGCGAGCAGATTAATTATATGTGCATTATGTTTTCATTTTATTCAAACATTCAGCATATATGTATAGAGTCATCTAGAGTGACAAGGAGGTTTTTGGAATTTTTTAAAGAGGAAGATGTTTGTGATGGCCATGGATTCAAACCACAAAGCCATCGAGTTTAAGTTGTTATCATTTTAGAATCTACACATGAGAATGTTTCACTTATTGTGGATGCCATTTTGCATGTTCTACATGTCAACCTAAGCATCAATGCAATTCCCATAATTGACCAGCCATAATATTTTAGCATTTGGTCATGGGATCCCTCTACAATCTATTAGGCCTGATTTGTTTTTAACATTCTTCATAATGTTGTCAGCATTAACCATGTTTGTTTTTCACTCATATCCTCTGCTATAGGTTTCATAGTAGTGATTTTTCTCATCAAATTCTCAATGGTGACCTTTGTCTCTAGCCAATTTTGGATGAGTAACCTTATGTTGTACATGTTGGGGTTCCATTTGTCTAATTTGGTAATGGTTTATTTTTATGTATTTATCCTTCCGTGACTACTAATTATTTATAAAAGAGACTTTTCATTTGTGGCTTGTTTTCCATTCTCAGATGGGGTTTTATTTTTGACATTATTCGATCATACCAATGTACAAAAAAATGAACATTTTAGAGAAAACTCTTGCATCACTATTTTTTAATCTATTTATTAGTTGTGATTTTCATTTGGAGACAATATTATTGAATCAAAAGCTATGTATATTATATTTCTATGAAAATCAAGGTTTTTATGTATATTTCAAATCTATAGGTGGTGAAAAATTAGTAGCTAATACATAAGTTAATATTTTGGGCATTATTGCTCAAGAAAATAGAAATTATTGATAAAGACATTATTGTTAAAGAAAAAAAAATTATTGATAAATTATAATATAGATATATGGAGAAATACCTTCTCTTCGCTCTTGTAAACTTCATAAGAACTAAAATGCACACTTAACCGATGGATAGGGTGGCACAATAGTAGGTTAATGACCAACTGTCATGTCATAAACAACTGTTACAGTCGTAGGTCACCATAGCACCCCCCATGCATAGACTCTGCTCTCTTTCACCGTTAAGTCAATGGCTGGTGAGTGGTCAATTTGATTTAATAATATTTCTTATATTCAATTTTATATGCCATTTTTAATTATATATTTTCTTACTTTTAAAACAACTACATGTATAAATATATTATATAAATAATAATAATAAAATTATTATTATATTTATAAGTATAAATATTATAATATATTTTTTTTATACTTTTTATAATATATTAATAGATTTTTATTTGAATTTTTAACCTCCATTCTAAAACCACACATTCTACATTATATTGAAACCACATACATAAATACCTAACTGACATAAAATATTTTCCATCAATTTCAATCCTTATGACCGACATAAATATAAATTAATTCTAAAATAGATTAATAAAAAGGAGATATATATAGCCCTCATAAATTCAATTAATCACATAGTTTTAACCAATCATTTTTTCCTAAATGTATATTCATTTTTATATACAGTTTACAAAAATTTACATGAATATCTTATTCCATACAAAAATTGATATGAACTTGGACTAATGTTTGGTGCTTTATAATTTCTATGACTTCTATGTTTATTTTATTGTTGGTATCAAGTGACATCTAGAACAATTGATCATATGTGTCAAATCATGCTTTCAACAAATGTGCCACCACCTTAAATGGGCACTGGATCTCCTCTATCATAAATCCAGGTCCACATTACTTTTGAAATCCATTGACCAAGATATTATATTTGATTAAATTTTATATACCATAGATGGAAACCCTACTACCCTAAAAAGGTGGATACTGTATTTATGTAATCAAAAAAATAAATTTAAATTTGGAAACTAGAGGAAGGGGATCTTATGAGGTATGCATAGATTGGATTAGGAGTGCAATTTATCAACTCAATTTATTTTTTGAAGATATATCTTTATCTCTTATGTATAAATACAAATTTTGTTAGGATATTTCATACTATAAATTCTTCAATATTTTAACCTCGTCAGCTCCATTTTTTTTTGTTTTTAGAAAAGCTATAACACTAGATTTCTAAGAATATAAAGTGTTTAGTCATCTATGTGATGAGAATAATAAAAAATAACCTGATTCTTATATCATAGACTAGGGATTATCTTTGCATAATTTTGATGATTCTATTAAAGATAATCTATTAATGCTATGTTTTAATAACCCTACGGGTATCTGTTTCATTGTTTATTTGAAGTAAATTTTGGGGATGTTGATGCCAATATTTTTAAACTATGGGGTAAAAATCAATAGATAATGAAATCCCTGCATCACAAGTTTTTTATTTTTATGCTATTATTACTATAAATTTAGTAGCTTTTGTAAAAGATAACATTATCTACATGCATCAATCTAAATAAGTAATCTATAAAACCAATCTTTAAAACCATCTCTAACTCTTTGTGGTAGTGTCGAAATGGGTGTAGATAGCATATTTAAAATAGAAAATTATAAAATTATTCAATCTTTTCAATAAAATGATATCTAAAATACTAAATTCATAATATACCCTTATATTCCCACATAAAATACATAAAAAATACAATACCACACTACCACAGTAGTCAATAGAGTTATGCACGAGATGGTGGGATATATAGGTCAATGTATAAATTCCTATCACAATACCATGGAAACCAAATATGAATAGCATAGGGTGGTGGTCTGAACATGCTAAAATTTAAGGTAAAACACATCCCTACAAGGGGTAAAAAGTGAAACTATGCTATGGTGGTGAAGAATCACTTAACTATTAGAATTAACCTGCCATCCTGTAGGAGTCCAAAGGGTTGTGCACGGGGTGGCAGTATGAGACTATCTCACTGATTGTCTGACAACAAGAAAAGTGAAAGTGTGTGATATACCAAAGAGATTAAAATTCTAACTCTACCATATTTCTAACCCCACAATGGTCTTGATATGATAGAGAGGTACAGGCTCCCAAATCATTTAAATCGTTAATGGTAATGATTACACCTCTTAACATGAACTTTTTGATTTCCCAAGATCATAGGCATATGCATGTATTTAAATTCAATATATAGATAGATTATGAAATATTTTACATCAATTGACATTAATAAAGAGGTGATCGATCTTAGTAGTAAATATACTTGGGAGTCAATACCATTTTTTTATTCATTCACATAGATTAGCATACTAGAGGCAAGGGAGTTCAAGGATGAAGACTCTGCAACAATTATTTTACTAGGTAAGTTCATAGAAACCCTCTTTAGCAAGTGTATAATAACTAAATTTTCTCAATTCTATAAGTAGACACTTAAATAAATCAAGTAGGTGTAAATTCTTCATCATGCCACCCAAAATAAGTAAACTTGAGAGTAAGAAGAAAGAATCCACAACCTCTAAAACAAAAAAGAGAAATTTAAAAAAATTCGTACTTGATGTATTACCCAATTCAACAAATAAGGGATTTAAAAAGGTGTTTAGAGATGTAGCTCATAGATGCAAAGACCCAATTATTCCTATCTGAGGGTAGGATTTGTTTTGGTACTTCTATGATAAGAGGGATGGTAAGATTATAGTTTCAAATCCTTTGGCCTTAGACTTGGCAAAACTGATAATCCCAAATGTATTCATAGATGTTGAGTCTATCAAAGTACTTGCATAACATTACCCCTTGGCTATGAGGATTGTAAGAATGCCAAATGACTCACCATTAGTGGTATTGACTAAATCAACAATTATAGAGTGTTTCATGTTGAATAAGCAAGACATCACCAGGATTGACCTAGATAAAAGTGAGGAAGACAATATGAGATGAAGAAAAAACTATAGGAGTGATGAACTTCCTCTGCACATGAAAAGAGGTACAAACAATAGAATGATACCTATTTCCCCTTCCAACAATGAGCCATTTATCATGGAAGACTTTCAAGTCTATCTAAAAAGTACTTATTTTGCTTTGTGCCATGTGCTTGAGATTGATGCTCAGGAGAAGATGCCAATCAGTCTCATGATGATGGCAATGAGGATTCAAAACCTTGAAGTGAATGTTGAGTATGACTTTCTTGCTCTAATTGAGAAAGGGATACACGAGGGATTCCTACAAGTGAGAGAAAACATGGGCCCTGTCACTTTTAGAAATTATTCCTTACTATGTCATTTAATATTATATCAAAATAGAGATAAATGGACTAAGAGGATGTACTTGAGGATGACTTACCAAAAAGGAAATAAGTTACCCATACAACATTAGTGTTGCATTTGGGATAGAAAATGTAAGAATAATGATTATGTGTCATTTCATCATTATTTTTTAGTAAGGGTCATGGCCACTCTTGGTCACATTTCACCAATATTGCCCATTTAAATTAGAGATTTATTAATACCCTTAGTATTAAATCCAGAACAGGGACATACCCATTATTTTGGTGACTGGTTATTTCTAACAGACCAAACAATGATAAGATTTTATGGGTGTCCTTAAACCCCACACATTATACCTAAGTTTGTTTCCATTTGAATTACATTTTTGTAATTTATGTGGCAAATTCTATGGATGGAGTAGGATGTTATGAAGAGGCAGAAAAAGGGGACATTCCTGCCCAACTTAACTCTATGTGGGGAGTTGTCCATTGGGTCTGATACTCTAGAAGAGATACAAAGTTATTTTAACGTAAGGTATTCTTTGAAGTCATTATGGGAAAGGGTCTTTGGCCCTAAAGGACATATAAACTTTGTAAGGCAAACACTACTCATTATAGTTGGGATTACCCATGATGTTGATTATGAATCAGATGTAATAGTAAATTGTCTTACCCCTCATGAAGTGTTTCAGAGGAAAAGGAAATGGGAAATAATAAAAATATTTGAGGAAGGGAAGAAGAATAAAGACACTAAATTCCTAAGTTTTTGTGGAAGAAGAGGATCCTCTTAAGAGGATGAATTTGATAATTGACAAAATTGAAAGGTTGTCTATTTAGATAGAAAAGGAACCTGAAGGGTATACTCCAAAACCTACCAAGTTGCCCATAAAGAGGACAAGTGTTTTTGTTATTGTAAAAGCCCTTCCAAACACTATTATAGTACAATAAAAATCACCTCCATAGTAACTAGATCCTAAGAAGCAAAAGATATAGGAAGTACCCTACCTAGTGCCATATGAATTAAGTGAAGAGGTGGGGGATACAAAGGAGGTAGCCAATGTGATAATGAATTGGAAAGATGATGATGAAGTGGATCAATCACTCCATGAACTTGTAACTGAGTCTCACAAATGAGAATAAAGGGTGGATGTGCATGCACATAATGATCAGGTGATGCATGATAATGTAAGAGTGGTCGTTTCTCTTAGTTTTATTAAAGATGATGAATTTATCTAGATCCCTAAGTTTAAATGTATTTAGATCAAGGTAAAAATGAGATAATTTAAGGAGACACTCTAGATTAATAGAATGGGTATTGAAGAGTCAAAACATTTTTAGATTGTTGCTCATGACTTTGAGGAGTTCAGGATCAATGAAATCAATATCAACCCATTGGAGGCAAAACATTGGTATTGGAGAGCAACATACTGATCATTCTTGGGATGGATCTAAAAACGATACTCTTACTAGATCAAGTAAGAAGCCGAGAAGACGCCATGTTGATTTCTAAATTCAATGTAGATGAGGGAATGAGTGGCACAGGGTACAATCCAAGAAATGAAACCCTACCCTTTTGGATAAAGCAAAAAAGAATAGAGAAACTAATATTGCTTGATGTTGTACAAGAAATGAGAGGGACTACCATGGTAAAGACACTTCAAGACACATCAACATTAGAGGCAGTTACTATGAGAATGCACTCAGTAATGTTTACTATGGTTGTGGTTAAAGGTATGGAGCTTAGATTGGCAAAATATGGGAAAGCATAGACTGATCTGAATGATGAAGTGAATATTTTATTCATATAAATGTGAAATGTAAAGAGATTTTGAAGGGAACAGGTCCTTTCCAAGGCTCAAAATTAATAGTATAGCATCCCCCCACCATCTAGACTGATAAAGGTGTAATCACTATTGAACAAGTAAATGTGCTAAAACAAAAAATTGAGAAGTTGAAAACGACTAATGAAGGAACAAAGGAGGGATCAAAGAGACAAACCCTCAGGGTATTGGAA
>JARHVA010004501.1:695000-802500 GCA_037957365.1 Torreya grandis
AATAGACTTAGGTTTTGAAAATACTATTTACATGACCAATTAATTTTTTGAAATGAATTAAAAACTATGTAAAATAAATGTATAAAGAGTAAATAGATATAGAGTGCATATCAAACTAGGTTGTATCAATTATCCAACATTGACTTCTCAACCATAATTAGTTCATGCAATTAGGTCAATTCATTGTATTTTGTCATAATTAAGCCGTATAACATTAATTTATCATACTTTAGATAATATCCAGTCCCAAGTCACATTATAACAAATATGTTTATATGAACCACTATAAATTGCTTGAGTTCCCCTTGTAACGATTAATTTAATTGGTTGCATAGGCCAATACCAAAATGTATCACTATCGCGTGCTTCCTAAACCAAATAGAAAATAAATATTTGTCCTAAAGTTATTATCACTTACACAAATTGTATGACCCCAATGACCAATATACACACCAACATATTTCAAACCAATGTTTTATATGCCATAGTGTTTATAATATATCATTGCTTCTATCAAATTAATATAGGTAACCCAATGATACGCCATCAAAGATGTCTACAAAACATTGGTCTTAAAGCTCACACTCTTTGACCTAATAACACATTCCCAAATATACAATGGGCACATAAAATATTATCGACATTAATGTGCAAGTTACTTAATATTGTTTACATAAATGATTACATTAGTCTAGAAGTGATGGGTTTAAATTGAGCTACACATGCCTATCTAAAATATTTGTGTTTAGAAAACTTTTAATATAATACTATATCCTCTATAAACTAATATTTATTTTTTAGAAGTCATTAGTATTATGTATACTATATTATTATTATATATTATATATTGATTATAATATATATTATATACATATGCATTTATCATCACATCTTTTGAAACATAGTCATTAAAAACTTACACAAAAAGGATTTCTAAATAAATTTTAAAGGATTTTCTCAAACTCTTTGATGTAGCAAAACACTCTCGAATATAAGCTCACATGACAATATAAATTAACAAAATAACTCAAAGAGACATATTTTTATTGAGATGAGACTTGTTTCAATAATGTATCGGGTAAATGAAATAGTTTAGTGGAAGTTACAATTTTAATTGAAATATGTGACATGTCACTAAATTTTTAACATGTATCTATTTAGACTTTAAATTCTATCCCCTAATAAACTGTATCATTTCCCTTCACCATCAATACTCATCTAACCTCAAAATATATCACCACTTTCATATTCTATATGAATTTGATCTTACACACCGCTTTTTCATTACTCAAACACACTTTAAAATAAATAAGTAAATTCTCAAGCCATTGTGATGCAACCATATATAAAAACACTAATTAAAAAATACTTTACAATATAACCTATCTATACACAACATAAATTCATTAAAAAAAATTACTTAAAAAGAGATCACATATACTAATCATTAATGGTAGAAAATTAGAACCCAAAAACACACAACCTAAAAAATTCCCATATGGTTAAAAAACAATAGTCCACACTATAGTGTGGTCTCAAAATAATAATAACATTAATAATATTAATAACAACACATTACATTAAACCACCATTTGATGCATAATTAAACATTAATAACCCTTCAAAATATTATTTATGTCCACAAAGTATCCATATCAATTTATAACTATCATGAATGACGTCAACTTCCCTCCATTCCTATTCGTTTTGGCCATTTCATTGCATAGTTTAAAACTGCTTTTTAAACAATGCCTTGCGTGACGACATTATTAGAAAAACCGAAATCTAGTGAAAATTTATGGAGGCACGATAAATATTTTAAGTATTATAATTTTTGGATATTATCATGAAGTTTTATTTGATAGGTACAATATTACAATTTTTAGATGCGATTTCAAGTTGATATGGATGTGCTCATTGTGATTATTTTTTTAACACGGAATATTGAGTTACATCTAGGTTATATTTTTAATTTAAGTATTTAGGTGGATGTGTGTTTATATATAAATTTTATTATAAAAATGTTAAAATATATTTATATAAAAAATGTTAAGAGATAACAATTTTTGTATTTATTTTAGATTTGTTATTTATTATATTGATTAATAAATTTATTGACTTTTTTAAAATTTTATTATCAAAAAATGGTCTCAATTTTGTTGAATCACTATCTTGGTTTTTAAATCATATTTCAGTGAAAAAAGGGCTCCAAACTTGACATTATGTCTAGAATATTACAATTTTCAATCGAATTTTCCAAACAGAAAGAAACGAAATCCCATGCAATGGTCAAATAAATACAAACCTAGTTTTATCCTTTAAAATTTACCATTTCATAGACATTACAATCGATCACTATTATTTAATTTCGACTATAAATTAAACCAATATATACAATAAAATATCAACACGAGTCTTGCAAAACCTATCTCTCATATTTTAGATATTTTAAAATAACCCCTTAAATTTGATTAGTTATTAATTAGAACGATTTTAAGAAACTTATTTGTAAATTATTGGTGAACTTAATTTGTATTAATATATTTGTTAATTTCTAATGGTTCTTCCTCTTATATTATATGCAATACTTCTCTCGCGCGTCTTCGGATTCATGTTAAAATTTTCTTAATATTATCTGCCCCACCTTTTAAATTTTTCTCAAGTTGAAGTACCAAATGATTTTTTTACACTTTTATAATATGTTATTCATTCCATTCATCTAAATGAAACGATCACAAAAATATAAGCCATAATGAAAATTTTACACCCAATCAACCGAAAATTTTAATCCCTAAATTATTTTACATGATAGTGCCACATACTAAGGACTGATGAAAAGGTTTCATCACTTGCAAAGGTTTCATCACTCTACCAAAAAAAAACCTAACAAATAAGAGATGGAGCAAAAAATGAGAATAATTGAAGCTTTATTTATATTTATAGGGTTTTATTTAATCACAAAGTGAGCCGACTTGATTACAAAATGAACATTATGCAGTCTGACATGGGAAATAATTAAGATAGATAGATTAAAATAAATCCATGATTGGATCATCTCATGGCTAGATTTTATCATCTTCAGGCCTTGAATTAGACTCTGCAAAACTAGACACAATTCACCGATGCAAAGCCCAATCATGGGTGGAGTATAAATTTTATTAGGATTCAAATTTAACACTTTCTTAGGATTGGTTTATATGAATTTCCAATGTTTTTCTAGTCATAAGAAAGGAAATTCGAACTAAATTTTTAATGTGCAAAACCCCCCACAACTTATTACTTCTCATCAGATCTATAATATTCTTCAAAAGAGAGCGAATGGGTTTTTGCCGCAACATTCTTCATTAGGTGGACAACTAATAAAGGTTCGTACCGTCACACCCCATTTTCTATATCATACTATGCCTTAAGTAATTATGGTAACTCTTTGATTGCGTACCAAAAAAATTACTTCTCAAATGTTCTTAGTAGTAATTTATTCTCATCGGCCAATAATTTTACATAATTTTGTGACTTAACACATTTAATCGGATCTTTATCATCATGATTAGTTGCTATGTTGATGACCCTACTTAAAAGTGAATTCAGATGATTAAGTGCCATTAATTTTATGTGTTTCTTTGAAATTGAAGGTAGTCTTATTACTCTTGATATATTTATGTATTTATTACATTAATTGATTATATTAAATTAAGTGTATAGAGTTGGAGGATAAAAACGAGTTATTTGTGGATATAATTTTTTTGATATTTTAAAAAACTGATTTTGTATAGATAATTTGAAATAACTACATTAAAAATTTGAAGATGCAATAAGAACATGAATTGTAGCACTTCAAATCTAGTTTCTAAAACACTATTTTTTAAAAATTGAATTAAACATCTAAAATTTGAATATGAACTGTTCATTTAATTAAAAAAATAGATTATTTTAACATCATTTAATATTGTTTGAAATCTTTTAGTGAATATTTAGATAAGATTTTGTAGTTTTTGATATATATATATATATATATATATATATATATATATATATATATATATATATATATATATATATATATATATATATATATATATATATATAGAAAGTAAATAGATCCTGAAAATCGATAAAAAATAGATAGTCAGTCATATGGCCCCCTTAACTATTTGAAAAAATGAAAATAATTTTCTTTTGAATATGTGTACAATTAGTTCTAGTTTATGATCATATAATTTGTTTTGTCCTTGAATTAATTAAAAGTAAATTACATCAACATGAATAGGCATGTATATTTGTGGCATGTAACAACATAAAAAATAATAGTTAGAAATCAACATAGTTTATAATTTTAAAATAGTCCAAAAAATTATAAAAATCATATATTTAAAAAGAGGATAGTGTGCTCTTCATAATAGTAATAATTTTTTGTTGAAATTCTTAGTATATTTGGTGATGGAAATTGAAAATTGTTATTTTCTAGCAAAGCTCTGAGACTTATTTGAAGATTGATAGATCCAAGCCTTTAGCGTATGAATCCATGCCATTTCTGAGCCAAAAAGATTAGATTTTGAATTCAAACCTATAATCCATATGCGTTCAGTACTATGTACATGCTATACCATAACGTGTATACATTATGCCATAACACATATGCATTATGATGGAACACGTATGTGTTATAATAACACATATGTATAATACTAACTATAGACAAAAAACTTACTTAACAATAGAACATTTTTACCCAATTTGAGAAATTTATACCCACAAACATTCTTTACTCACTTCTACAGTACATGTAGATTAAGAATAAGAGCTATCAAATGCTTTTTTAGACCCCACATTTGAAAAGATATCAATTTTTCAATGGGTGATAGAGCATGTTCAAGAAAGTGAAATAAGCTGAAGAATAAAACACTTGAGCACAAAAGGTGAGAGGAGAAACAAGGTATGAATGCAAACACTTAATTTAAAACAATGTAAAAAAATTATCTTTGATAAGTCAAATATCGCATACAATTACTCAATTGACAATAATGAATTAAGTAATGAGAAAAATGAAAATAATAAATTCAATAATGATGGAATTGACAATGTATAATTGAATACTGATGAAATTGACAATAATAAATTAGATAATGTTGAAAGTTCACATTCAAAATACTTTTAAAAATATATAAATAGTATATATAACCTAATAAATCTATGTAAAAGATATCAATAAATATCATTTTTGTTTTATTTATTTCATTTATGATACAAATCTAGTATAAATACCTCTAGAATAATATGTCTAAATATCTTTTACATAAATTTATTTTAAATATTTTAAATTTTAAATTGAGAAATACTTAACTTCTATATTTATATTTATAACTTAACATATAAATTAAATTAAATTGATGTGTTAAAATAATTTAAGTAATAATCTTTTCATTTTACACACACACACACACACACACACACACACACACACACACACACACACACACAAGTTTTGGTGGGATCTTTAGTCTATTTATTTGTAACTGGAGTTTCAATCAGTCTAAGACATAATTAGGGACTAGAATTTCAAGTGATCCTCTGTCATAAGTACCAAAATTATTAATAATAGCCAAAATTAATTTGGAAATATTAACGAGTGGCTATAACATTCCTGATAATAGTATCAACGACCACAATCACATGAAAAATACTAATGATCAACCACAATCAACCTCCAATACAAAACTAAAATTTTAAATTGGGTGGTACTTGAAATAAGTAAATCACTTTAACAACTCATCCACATTTTAACCAATTAATTATTTATATATTAACATTATTTACATAATAATTATTTTAATTTAAAACTAACAATTTTATATTTTAATCATTTATATATAAACTTTAAATTTTTTTTATTTAATACAAAACCTTGACTAAAATATACTTTTCAAAACTTACCCTATTCACATCCAATTCTCAATACTATGGTTGAGCTCTGTTTTTAAAATCTATGTCAAGTTAGTTGTAGAATATCACTATATGGCTTCCTATTGATGAGGGAGTTTTAAATTAATTGAATAAGTCTTCAATTCATACAAAATGTTGATAGAGGTGGATTCAGTAAGGACGATGTGTCTTTTGTTAGACGTTAATAGAGTTATCCTAAAAACAATTGTCACAACTGTGGGCTTTCCAATAGGAAGGTGCAACAGTGATATCTCTTTTGTTTAGGTTATTTCCTGTGGCAAATCTAACTATATGTCATCATTTTCATTGAATTCTAAGCGTAGGTAAAAGCCAGCCTCTTGTCCTTTGCCTTTAAACTAACACAAGCCTTTTCTTCCTGAATAAGGTTTCTTAGGCAAATTCCCTTTAAGGTGGCTTTAAATCGTTTAGATATTTCAATATTTTTATAATCTCTGTCATGGATGCTTTCTGAGGTGGTTTAAATGAATGTTAGATGACCCACAGAAGGATGCTTGAGGTTTTTTTAATGGGTTCTAATGAAATGAACACTCATAAAAATTGTTCAAAGTTTTCTTAGAACTCCGATTGCTTAATTTTTTTTTCAAACTCCATGGAACTTAATCACACTTATGCATACAAATTTGGGTCCTTTTCATGGACATTATTACCATAAACACAACATTTAAAATATTTTGAGGGTAACCGCTACTCATTTCGTTATACACATTTAAATTTTGAAAAAATAAATAGTATAATATTTAATGTTTTACAGTTTGATTCTTTTCAATAAATTAGGTATACATATATTAATTAATTATATTTGAATAGGGTCGGGGGGTGTAGTCAGTTGGTCGGGTACTTCCGTTGCAGCTATGCCAATCAGTGTTCAAGTCCCCCACCGGCCCCTTGGTACTGGTATTAGTCATGTCTAGCTAGCGGCGCTAGTCACGTTAAAAAGTTTACTCAGCTTTCAATAAAGTGAAAAAAATTATTTTTTAATAAAATCTTATAATTTATTTTGTAGTTAAATTTTATGATATTTTAATTTAATATTAAAATAAATAATTAAATTAAAATTTTGTTAATAATGTTGATAATAATTGTTAAATAAAAGTAATTTATTAAATACTATACATAATAAAGTCTTTGTCAATGAAAATAGCTTTTAAACCTTGAGAAGCTTTAAATAAATTCAAATTTCATCCCTCATATTAACAAATGTTTGGGGTAAAATAGCCTTACCTTATATTAATAAAGTTCACCATATCTATCATTTAGAGTTATTTTAAACTAAATATTTTATAATAACTTTAAATGATAGAGATATTTTCATTTTTGAATGTTCTTCTAAATTTTTATGAGTTAAAACATCACTTTCCTCCTCCAATATTCCATAATGCAACAGCAAAGCATAAGATTGTTAAATACATTTTCTAATTTCTTCTACTAAGCATAATATTGTTAAATACATTTTGTAATTTCTTCTACTAATTAAGTTTTAAATCAATGAACATTAACCATTTCACTTGATTTGCTTATGGAAGGAATTCACGACAAAGTAAATAAGTAAGAATCTTTGATTTTCATTGATAAAAGTTACTGCCAAAAATCAAAACAGTAGTTTTAAAATTAAAATTTAAAATTTAAAAAAAGTATGGAGACAATTTTATTTTGGCTATTAAAACTAGTATGAATCTCCTGTGTATAATTAAATGGTAAAGAACTAGTTTTTAGTATAAGTAAAAACTATTGACTAGATTTATTAATTAGTTATGATAGAATATATAGTTTATATTACCAAAAAAATTGAAAGATATTGATGTAAAAATGAGTAGAGAAATAGGGATTTAGCTGTTAGTGAAGCCAAATAGACCTAATAGATAAAGAAAATAACTAATTACTGAAAGATAAAAAAATCAAGGAGACACCATCTCTAATATCTTATAATCACACTAATAATTCATACAAGTTTTCTCCTTCACCCATGGTAAATAGGAACTTCTGTCATCTATTGACTCCCTCATCTTTAAAGAGTTCACTGCATCTATTCATAATATTTACAATTGTGTTCATTATCCTCTATGGCTTGTTGTGTGTCTGTAATTTGATTTAATCATTACGTATTTTAATTATGATATAGTTCAGACATTAGTGGAAACCAAGATGTATTTATCTTCTTTTTAGAATCATCATCTTTCAAAATATAGAAAGTTTCCTTACTCTGTGACTCTAAAAACTTATTTTCATTAGTTTCATTTTAGGATCTTGTAACCACTTCCTACAGGCCATCATGAATCTATAAAAAATATCCACCATTGATCATCATCATGGAATTATCCATGGCTTCTATTCTATGCCTCAAATTCCTAGGATGTTAAGGGTACCTTTCAAGTTATATATCCTTCCACACATTGGTAATTTGGGATTATGTAATCACATAATCATTTTTTTGGAGAGACAAAAAATTTAGTTTTCATTACCTAACAATGGAAACCTAAACAAACATCTACCATACATAACCTGAGCAAAACAAATAAGGTCCGAATGATGCATCCTATCAAAAAACATGTTATCTTATTATTTAGCCATTCCATTTTATTGTTACACACCTACATGAACATCATTGTTTATTTAAAACCTTGTTAAATATCGTACACATATACATCTCCATACTCTTAGTTCATTCCACATGTAGATATGTTGGTTACCTTAGTTACAAACCTATCACTAGGAATAATCACAATCAAAGTATGAAGTACTTAAAATGCGTTTCAATGTAAGCATTATAAAGTACCAAATAAAATCACTAATTATATACACATGGCAAAGAAGCACAATTTCACAATTACAATAGCTAGGAGAAATTTGTATGTCTTAATTCTAATAGTTTGTTTATTGGAAATGTAGGTAGATATTAGTCTTTAGATACAAGTGATTGGGGTTATATTAGTACATTACACTTCCCTCATTTTTTTAGGTTTCTATCCATCACAAGTAAATCAACGGTTTTGAGGTAAAGTATGATGATTTATGGATCTTTGTGAATCATAAGGGTTTGGGATCGTAAACAAATATGAATAAATGCTAGTAGTAGGGGATTATCCAATCACTATGTCATAATTTTATGTAGGATAATATCGACCAATAGATTAGTATTAATAAATAATATTGACCCTAACATACAAAAATAACCCACCAAAGACATTGAATCAATTTAATAACTAAACAAACCACATGCATACTTATCTCTGATTTTCATTTCCATAATATAGTCATAGTCAGACAGTCAACCATAAAAAATAAGTATTATGATCTCTCTATTCATTTTTATTTTTATCTAATGCCCTCTTCAAATCAAAATAATCAATCCAAGCATTTTTGCATGAATGCTTTCTACCGTATCTATTGATCTAAATTACATCAAGTTAGATATTAATTATATTAATCTAAATAATTAATCCAAATTTACAGTAAACCATATTGGTGAAACTGTACACATATCAAATAGTATAAATACCTAGGTTTTCAATTATATTTTTAGCCTTACAAGGTTTTAAGTTTCGTCCGTATGGATTTTATTTTAATACTTGATTTATATTTTCATTAGTAATACACATCAATTATGGCCATGTGGAATGAATATTAATATTTAGCACTTGTATGGAAGCTACTCCTTTTATATTATTATATATGGATAGTGTATCCTATTTTGATCAATTATCTAGTAAAATGAGTAACAAAGATCAAATCTAAATTCACTATTAAGTCTAAAGTTACAAATAAAAAATCCCAAGACTTCCTCAAATCCTATTTTTTAACATCCAATTTGTTACACCTATTTTAATTATTAGATGAAAAATTCATGTATGACTCATCTCATTCATCCTCCTAATATGTAGAATGGTGATAGTTACCATTTCATTTATAATATTGACCCTTAGATAATATTAAATTTTAAGATCCATGATATTTAAACATAAGTAGTTAAGGCATCTCATTTTAGTATTATAAACCAAATAACATTACCATATCCCTCTCCAACCCCCACCACCATATGCCAAACAAGCTAATCTACCCCAGGGTTGTGATATAATGGATAGACTAAGAAATACTAGTGTAAACATCTCTATATTATAATTACTTCAAATTATACCAATTTACAAAAGTATTTTCTATACAACATTATGTGATACAACTTTACCAAATCATGTAGAAACATATTAATTTTATTCTATTCTAAATAAATAACGATGGGTGGAGTAAAACACTTGTTTTTCATATGATATTTTACTCCTAATTTCAAAATAATATATTTGAGCAAGCTTTTGTGGATAATGGATTAGGACTAAATGTTTTTAATATATAATTTTTTTAAAATACTTTGTGCAGGTAGATGATACTAAATGTTAGAATATGAATATTAGGGGATATGATAAAATTTAGTTATAAGTATTTAGATAGAACACACTATCATGATCCATCAAATGATAACCATTATTTTTAAGGTAGTGCATGATGACATCAATTATAATATTTTATTAGGGAGACCATGTATCAGTTAGATGAATGCATTTATTTATATCCTACATTCATGTCTAAATTTTAATCATGTGTGTGTGTGTGTGTGTGTGTGTGTGTGTGTGTGTGTGTGTGTGTGTGTGTGTGTGTGTGTGTGTGTGTGTGTGTGTTTATATATGTATGTGTTTATGTATATGCATGTATATGTATATATGTGTATATGTATATATGTATAAGTGTGTATATGTATAAGAATTTTTTATGTGTGTACACACACACACACACACACACACACACACACACACACACACACACACACACACACACACACACACACACACACACACACACACACACACACACACACACACACACACACACACACACACACACACACGCGCGTATATGTTTATACATATCTACACACATGTATATGTTTATACATATCTAATGTGTGTGTGTGTGTGTGTTTGTGTGTGTGTGTGTGTGTGTGTGTGTGTGTGTGTGTGTGTGTGTGTGTGTGTGTGTGTGTGTGTGTGTGTGTGTGTGTGTGTGTGTGTGTGTGTGTGTGTGTGTGTGTGTGTGTGTGTGCGCGCGCGCGTGCGTGCGTGCATATACATACATACATACATAATCCACTTGTATTAATAACCATTCAAGTATTGTGAATTAACCCAACTCAAGGATATTTACATTATTCATATATGAAACCACATAATCAAAGATCCAAACTAGATGGGGTACTAATAGTTAATTCAAATTTAATTTCATCATCATTGATAGACAAAAATTAGTACATGGTTTTGGGATTAAATATTTACAAAAAAATAGTATGTATGGGATAAGGATTGGGGAAACACTCATAATTAATTCTCAACTCCTTCCAAGTATTTAATAATAAAGGATCAAAAGGTATAAGTTACATATAAAAATCAATAAAAAAAAAAGAAAGGAACAACCACATAGACTACTATTTATACACATTTCCTTAAAGTAGAGCATGAACTAGGACAATACGTTCATAATACATATACACCAAATTTGGATTTCCCTAAGTTGATTGATGACATATTTTCCCTAAAAATTTGGATATTAGATAAAATTTCCAATGATGAATGTCTCCTAGAATACATCGAGTTGCATGATGAACTCCCTTCCTTTTATCATTAAAATAAATTTCCTTAAATATTTTCACCCATGCATCTTTGGAGAAAGTGAAGACATTAAAACCTATGTCTAAGTGGATGTTCTAAATACTATTCCTACAAAAACCATATATAAAAGATACATCAACTCTAATTAACGAAGAGATAGTACAGTTTCATTATGGAACATATATGCATAGTATAACTCTACTACTAGAAGCTTTATCCAAAAGGAAGAAAGAAAGTTAATTTTAAAATCTATACATGATTATGAATTTTTTCATGGGATTACTCAAATATGATAGGAACTAAGCCCAAAATAGCATTACATAATGTTTTATTTTATCCAGATGTTGAGATAACACAAAAAAAATCCATAAACTATATCTTAAGGTTAATTTATTGGTATAATAAGGAATACAAATATTAATTTATGCAAGATTTATTAAATCCATTAATTATCTTAAGTAGGTGTCTAATATAGTACCAATTACAAAACCCATTGGATAGATGTTGTGTTATACACATTGTCAGTACATGAATAAACTTGTCCTGAAGACACATCTCCATGTTTAAATGTTGATGTGAGTTTTGAATCTATAGTTGGATATGAGACGTTATCATTCATATTTGCATTCTCATGATACAATAAAATCAAAATCAATCTAGAATATGAAGAAAAACATTATTTACTACATGATGGGAGAATTTTATTATGTGGTCATGCCATTTGGACTAATAAATGTTGGCTCTAATTATAAATGATCCATGAACTTTATCATTCAAGACTATATACATAATAAAATGAAGGACCATGCAAACAACTTACTTACAAAATTAAAATAACAATATGATTATTCTCTAGATTTTTGAAATGTTTTTTAACAATTATGGAAATTCAATGTCAACATAAACCCAAGAAAATTTGTATTTTACATATATTTAGGGAAGCTATTGGAATACTTAATATCTCAGTGAGAAATTAATATAAATCCCAAATAGGTAAGATCTATTTTAGACATGACTCTACCACAAGTCATATCTTAGTTACAATCATTAAAAGAAAAAATAAGAAAATAAGATGTTTTATGGCCCAATCAGTTGTTAATAAGAAACCCTTCACATGATTAATCAATAAAGATACAAAGTTTGGAAGGGACTAAAATTTTCAAGAAAGTTGTAATAAAATATTATTTACTTAATCTAACTATTCCTCATTCCTCCAACACTAGATAGACCTTGACTATCATACATATCAACTATAGAAAATGCCTTAGGGGATTTATTGGCATAATATGATTAAAATCACAAGGATAAACCATGCATTACATTAGCCATACACTTGTTGACTATGAGAAAAAAATAAAATACTATTGAAATTCTATGGGTATCACTTTTTTCTACTACACAGGTCTTTTTAGACACTACATGCTCAATAATGAGACAATAGATATCACAAAACATGATCTATTGAAGTTCCTTATGTTGAAAAAATAATTATGAAGATGCATATCTGAATTTTAAATGTTACAAAAGGAATATAATCTAAAAATTTTATCCTGAAAATTGATAAAACGACAAGCTATTACATACTAAGTATAAAAAATTGTGTTAATAGATATATATGAATTAATGATTATTTTTTAGACAAATTTAATTAATACCACATAGATGATGATATTTTGAACACATTATTCTACGCAACTAAATGTTCCATAGGAATCGATGTATATATAGTCTTCATTACTATTTCTTTTGCATGTTTCATTGATATATCTATGTATGCACATGGCAATTACATTCCCTAAATTCCATATATTATATACATTTCTTGACTATGTGTGTGTGTGTGTGTGTGTGTGTGTGTGTGTGTGTGTGTGTGTGTGTGTGTGTGTGTGTGTGTGTGTGTATATGTATGTATGTATGTATGTATATGTGTATATATATATATATATATATATATATATATATATATATATATATATATGTATGTATGTATGTATGTATGTATGTATGTATGTATGTATGTATGTATGTATGTATGTATGTATGTATGTATGTATGTATATATATATATATAATATATATATATATGTGTGTGTGTGTGTATTTATGTATATATGTATGTATGTATGTATGTATATATATATATATATATATATATATATATATATATATATATATATATATATATATATATATATATATGATTCAATTATATTACATGATGTTATATTTACATATGAAATTATACAAAATAACTATTCTTTTGATATGACTAACTTATAGAATGCATCCCTCATCTTAGACTAGGGCATTAAAGCTACCTTGTCATATATACAAAAGTCTCCATAAGCATAAAATCAAAGTGGAGTATAATTTTTTTATCGATTTAGATGGTTCAGATATCATGTTAGTTTAAATACATGATAGATATTGGTATATGTATATACATATTATAGGGGAATATGTCATGCATATGCATTCACATTGTGACATATGATAATAGATTCATACACACTTGGGTGTATATACATGGATATATGCACAAAATGTTATAAGAAATGTTGATTGTTATAGATTAACTATATCATCAACATATTTCCATGTATAAGAAATATTTTATGAATATAAATTATGTTCAATTAACATCGTTATATATAATTTTAATTATATAAACACCAATAACATATATAATATAATTTTTATAATTTATTTTCACATAATCAAATATTTATATTTTATTTATAACATTTAAATAATTATTAAAATTAATAATACCTCTATAGTTTAATATCTTCAAAAATTTATATATTTTAAAATTATAAATTTGAATTTGGTAAACAACATAACCAATTAAAATTAAACACCTCCACAATTTAAACCCTTTAGATTGACCTATTTGTCTTTCTCTCTTAAAAAATAATTTGAACTCAATAAAAATAAAAATAATAAATTTAAAATATGTTGATGATATAGTTAATCTATAACAATCGTTCTAAAATTTACCTTACAAAAAATATTGTATTGAAAGATAAGTTCTATGTTGTTGTTGTTGTTGAACAAAAAATTGATGGTGGATTGTTCATTATGAAAATTTAAGATAATATTTATTTATTAAATATTTATTTTTAAATATTAATATAATTTTTAATTAAAAAATAAATAAATATATGTATTATAATCTTTACATTTTATTTGATCATCTATTAAAAATTTCACATTATATTTAATATAATTTTTTCAAAATATTATCATATTTTACAGTAAAAAATTAAATATATTTATATTATTAAAAAATTTAATATCAGTTCACCATCATAAATCCTTATAATTTTATATAAATATTTTTAATTTTTTGTTTACAATAAATTATAATCTAAACTTTTTTATTTTTATTTTTTTAAATTGAATTCCTATTTTTTACATGGATTAGGTTTGTTTCATTTAGTTTAGTATTAAGCACTGAGTGTCCATTTCACCAAATTTGCTCGAGGCATGATCCCAACTCCATCATTTTTTTATATCTCCGAAAATTTATATTTGGGTAAATGGTTAGACAACTTTTTTACACCATCATCCTAACCATTAAATTAAAACCCACTTGATAACTTTTTCCTACTTTGAATACACTTTCAATCGCACTTTTCAATACTTTACTGTTAACAAAAACTGCTTTTAGTATTTAAACTATTGCTTATAAAAAAAAACTCTTTTTAATTCATTCAAAACTTTTCATGTACATGACCAAAAAACAATCCTCTCATATATATGTAAAGTTAAAAAAATTATTTATAAAATATAATTAAGTTTTTTAGAACAAAATAATTTAAAATAGAATGTCAAAAAATTATATCATTCATAATTTTTCTTCTTATAATTATATAAAAATATTTTCTAATATTACATTATCAAAACTTAAAAGATAATATTAAACAAATAACACTTACCTTTCTTCTTATAATTATATAAAAACATTTTCTAATATTACATTATCAAAATTTAAAAATAATATTAAACAAATAACACTTGCCAATATATATATGATAAGAAGCAGGGTGACCATCAAATTGAGACCCTGTCAAATGGGTTTTTTCTTCATAATATATTTTATATAATTGAGTGTTCCAGAACATTAAATATTAACGAGAACTTTTTATACGCGCGAAGAAATAAATTGGAGCACGTGAAAACCCTTCAAAGCATATATGTAATAAAGTTATCTGACCAATCTAAAGTACTTGGTTTGTAATAACGAAACTTTTTAAACGTGGCCACAAAAGAATTCAAATTAGTGGATGCAGCCGATCCACTATATGAATACAATAAATGGCCAGCTGAAGGAATCAAAATTCATCGATACCTCTAGAATCAAGAAAAAAAAAAAAAAAAATGCAAACTTCATCTTAACTGCAGTAATGATCTAGAAGTTGAATACGATGATGCCCACAATTTGAATTTTGCATTCTTATTCACAAGTGGCACTACACTGTAATCGGGTGTCAAACACCAGCTGCCTGCAAAAATTTATTAGTACCGTTGTCCTAGACTGTAATAGATTCTACGTCAGAATGAGAGCTCCAATAGACTCTTTGCAGTCATTCAACCCTCAACGCAACACATTATTTTCACAATCTTTTTAGAACTCTACTTGCACATCAGCCTCTTCTCCTTTATATATATTTTAAGATTTCAAACAAACCTCCTAATCTTTTCCTTTTCAGATTAGGTTATATATTTTTAAGTTTCAACCATGGCAGTTTAAGAAACCAAATCAATCTATAAGTTCTTTAAATACTGGATATCAACCTTACAATAACACATGAAGGTATTATGGCTACTAGATGAATTGACCATCTACTTATTATATAAATATGACATATATAAGCTCTAAATACACACTATAAGCAGAATATGGGTTACAGTTTGAATGGGAAAGATTATATAGTGTACCTGTTAGAAAACAGACTCAGATTGAAACTCCAATTTGAGGAATAAGTCACAAGTCTTGGTGACTCATAAGCTGTAACAGTCAGACATTGTAATGTTGTATTGAAAAGGTATAGTAATTAAGAGCAAAGCACTGAACAGAACAATCGCTACAATGCATATTTACTTCTAATCTGCTCTGTGAGGAAAATTTAGACGTAACTACAATAGACAAATTGTACCTGTCGTTAAATATCTTTTTCTGTCTACAAGAAGGATAGTCTGGTAAACCTACTTCACACCAAAACAGACAGCCTCACCAACTCACCATTGAATATTTATATATTTAGAAGGTTAGAATTAATGTTATGTTTAAATTATGGGGCTAATAAGTTGACCTGTACAGGTGAGAGGTGAACACGTCATTAGGATGAAAAAAGTAAGACGTCAATGGCTCAAATTAACTTCATTAGTCGGAAAGGAATCCTATGTTGAAGTGCAATAATTATTATTTGTTTGGCGGTCCCGACGGGAAGTGATAATTCTTTTATGGATGTTGTGTCACGTAGTAAACAGTGATTTAATTTAAACTTTACATCAATGAGATTTGACCTATCGCAAATACTTTATTTAAAGCAATGAAAGAAGCGGCATATATCGTGGGACATGAAGGCTCGCCGTGTTTGACGTAGTTTCAAATTACAATAGTATAAAGTTAAGTTGGAGCTACTAGGGCTGAGGGGACCAAACCGACTGAACAATCCATAAGGACCCTCAACTATCTTGAATTTGAAAATATGATTGCGCTTGGCCATCTCAATTCCTAAGTGCTTCCAATATTGGATAGTTAATCCGTAAAGTTGTTAGCTATTTGACATTAGGTTTCATCAATACAAAAATTATATATTTAATTTCAAAATCGATTGATAGATGATTATTTTAAACTAGTTTGCTTGTTAAAATTATCATAGATTAGTGTTTGAATTAAATTGTAGAGTACATTGAATGTGAAGCATCGAAAGAATATAAAATATAAGATTAAAAGAATTATTTTAGAGAAACCAAATGTAGGAAAAATTATAGTGGGTGAGGTAATTTTACTACCTTTTCCATTATTTATTTTTCAAATGTACAAATTGCTACCACATTTAGAATTTAAGGATACCCATACCATTAATTACACTGTCTAAGCTTGTACCCAGTTGATTTACAATCTTACAATACTTCACAAAATAATCCAACACTGAAAACAACCACTAATAGATACAAAATAATGAAAATAGTATGGAAAAGTCTCAATCTTGTAATTTACATTATGAATATAGTTTAACAACTCCTCAAAGAATTCTATAATATATTCTACCTTCCACAAGGTCTATATTTATGTCCTCACACTTTGAAGTCTACCAAAAGGTTTAATTGAACTGTCAATGGGAAAAGGAAACATTTGCAACCATTCTCTTGCCTGTGTTTTGTATGATGACAAAGCCACCGGTGTACACATACTAATGGTTTCATATCCACCACCTAAATACCCTGATGGTTATGCAAAAATTCAGGCAATTAAAATACCTCCACTTAAACATAGTGGCAATTTCACTATCTATGAAAAAATCCTTCATTTCAAGCACTAAAAATTATTCACTTCATCAATCTAAAGATGCCCAGATCATCTTCATACTAACTTTGCCACTATAAATTATCTAAAATGATATTTTCAAATGAAGTGTCTTAAAATAGTGTCTTCCAAGCAATAATTATATGAATTGGAAGTAGTGGAAACATCTAACAATCTTAGCTAGTACATGGTATCAACATTTTGAATCGTGCATCCCCAATTTAAGGCTTTTAAACCGCTAAAATATTTTAAGAAATCTATAAGTGGTGAAATTTCTTAGCCCCATATTTTTTAGAATACCATTGGCCTATATGGGTAGTTAACCCTTTAACTTAACTAGCCAACACTCTTACACTTTTGTCCTAATTGTCCTTTTATTCTTTTATAGCACAACATCCTATAACAATTCAAACTAAGTATCATAATCGACATCTTCAATTGAAGGTAGATACAAGCCTTCATATTCATTTTATATCAAATTAGGCTCAAAGAGACATAAGTTATTAACATTAAAAAATGAATGAGTATTCATATAAGGAGGCAAATAAAGTCGAAATTCATTCTTTTCCTCTTGTTCTATAATTTCAAATGAAATATATCTAAAAGCCTTAAGCTTCTTATTGTTACCTTGGATCCTTTCTCTAGGTAATTACAGACATACTTTGTATTCAACAAGGAAACTATTCTCATTCATTGTTGATCATGATATTATTTGTATTTAGATTGCGACTCTTTCAACATATTTTACACTTGGAGGTGAATCTATTAAATCTTCTCAGTAAAATTTTTAGCTTTGTGTACCATTTTAACTAATTTTCCATTTCCTTTGAGTAGATATCTCAAAATAAATCATATTCATGTGGAGGTAAGTAGCTAAAACAAGTATAAAATTATGTTTTTAGTAGACGAATATACTACCATGTTGTAGTAATGTTGAATATACATAAAAATTTTATCCCAAGACTTATATGCTTCCTATTGTACCCTCTTACAAGTTGTCCCAATGTTTTTTCACAACTTATGTCTCCCTGTCAATTTGTGGGTGAAAACTGGTAGACTATTGAAACTACGTATCTATATTATCCAACAAGGTTTGCCAAAATTTATTTAAAAAAATATTAAGCCCTTATCTAAAATAATATAACTAGGAAAAGGAAGGTGAACCCAAACATTTTTAAAAAATAACTCATCTACATCACTACCTTCGAGAGTCTAATTACAATGAATAAGAACACACATATTACTAAACCATTCCAAAACAATAAAAATATAGTCATGACCTTCCTTAACATAGGAAACTTTCCTAAAAAATCCATGGAAATTATTTCACATGGTGTAAAAGGAAGTGGTAATGGAATATACAAGGACGACATCTTATTTTTAGGCACACTTGTACTACATATCACATAACCTATTATGAACTTACTAACATAAAACTACATATTAGTTGGAATCTCCAATCCTTGGCACACAAATCTTACCCAAATTTAAAGAAAAAACATCTTGAAAGTAATATTCCTCCTTGGAATTAAATCCTACACTTTGGGACTTCTTTGCTTGAAGAAATGGATTCCCAAAATCTACATCACACCCATATCCCTCTACATGAGGCAAACACATAAAAGGCTCAATAAGATTATGGTGTCCATTGCTGAAAGCAAAGGATGCATATACAACATATGTAATAGCTTTTTAGTCACAAATTTTTAGTATTTGTTAATAAAATAAAATTATTGTGAAAAATTTAGTTAATTTTAAAGTGTATAGATTGTTTAAGGTTGATTTTTGATTGCAAATATTGAAGTGGTGAGTGATCCATGTGAAAAATAGTTTCCTTACCCAAAAGATAATATTTCAATTTCTTGAACACTTAAGAAAGAGCATATATCTCCTAATCACATCCATAATAGTTCATAATTAAACCATTAAATAACTTTAAACAATAACATACATGGTTTCTCATTTAAGTAGAACAACCCCTATCATAGTTACTAATATATATTTCCACCTCAAAAGCAAACTACAAATTAGGCATAGATAATAATGAAGCATGGATAATATTATATTTGAACATATCAAATTTATAGTGTTGCTTCTTAGCATAAATAATAATATTACCAATTATTATAATGGCATGTAAAGGTGAGGCTATAGAAGATAATTACTTAGTGAACTTCCTCAATATTGAATGACATCAACAAATCTCCTTGTTTTGGTCAAATAGGAAAGCTCTAAAGAACTCCCTATGGCCTCAATATTTATGAAATCAATCCTCAATTCCCCATCTCAAACCACAAGCCCCAAGTAGACAAGTGATTATTAAGAATCCTCACATTTATTATTATTCAATACTAGCTTGTTCTCCTTTGAAACATTTAAAACTTGAAGTACTTGTTTAAGATTGTATATCATGCTAATTAAAATATATAATAAATACAAGAATACCATCCAAGTAAATAATGAAAAATAAGTCCATAAATTTCACCATCACCTCATTCATCAACTACATGAAGTTAGTTAGTTGATTGCATAACCCAAAAGGGAGAACCAATAGTTCACACAACCTTTGCTTTATCTTGAGCATTATATTCAAAATATCATCTTATCTAATTATCACTTATCGATACTCAAATTTCAATTCAATCTTATTATAATAGTTTGATAAGTTGAATGTTATATATAAGATCATCAATATATGGAAAAACATACATATTATTCATGGTAATCTCGTTAGGTTTTCTATAATCAACACACATTCTCCATGATCCCTATCTATTAGGTAATACAACAATAGTAGATATACATGGATAAGTTTTATGATGGATTAAAAATTTATTGATTGAAGCCTACTATAATTGTTGTATTATTTCATTGACATCCCTCAAGGATTTATAATACAACCCTATATTTGGAAGCAGACATTTTGGTAGCAATTGAATTTCATTCTCAATAGGACTCACTGATGGAAACCCCATGGTATGATTAAATATGTCTTTGATATATTAAATAAAATCTTACATTTTATTCTTCTCTTTATTAGTAAAAATACTACAAGTGGGTTTAGGTGTAATTATTTATTTATCTTGAATATCTCTCAAAGTAACCAAATCAAACTTCCCAAAAACATTAAGGAGTTTATTAGTTTTCAAGGAACTTATCAAATATATTTCACAACCATATTTTTAGGTTGAAATTACATATCTCTTACCATCCTTTACAAAAAAAAATATTTATTGGCTCTACTCATTAGGATATCATCCTATATATATAAGTAAGGGCTATAAAACACTACACAACACAAATAAAGAAGTAAAACATCCAATTTTTTTCATCAATGAAATTTATATAATAAAAAAAATTAAATGTTTCAATGCTTCTCATCTTGAAGTATACACCTTTACTTACCCAACTCAAATTTTCTACTAACTCCTCACATGGATAATTTTAAGTATCTATCTGCTCTCCTAGTTGTCATTTCATTCTTATAGAGAAACATCCTCCTCCAATTCAATCTAAGTATCATGAGTGGTGTCTACAATTAAAGTTATAAAAAACAATTCATATTCATTTTATAACATAGAATGATCAAAGAGACATAAGTTCTCAACATTAGAAACTTCAGTGGGTATGGGGATGTCATTTGCTTATGGCTAAGACATGGCACCTTGATTTCAACCCTTATAGTAAAATTTTCAATCCTAAACCTATGTGGATTAGACCTCCCAATCTTCCCCTTCAATTTTGGGAGCATGATGTCTTAGCAACCATAGAATAATCCATTGGATAATTTTTTGGGGTAGACACCAAAACCTTGGAAGGACTTCATTCAATCTATGCCAATATTTTGGTTAATGTTGATATTACTAAAGATTTTCCTACATTAGATGAACTGAAAGTTAAAAATATAGCATGAATGCAACCACTAGAATATTTAGGTCTTCCCTTCAGATGTTGCATATGTTTTCAAATTAGCCATTTGATAAACACTTGTCATTCTTTTAAACATAAAAATAAAAATTCTTAGTTGAAGGAAGATGGCCCTGAGCAAACTATTGTAGAAGCTATTATTGAAATAAAAGACAGTAAGATGGTTCCTATTTTGGTTCTAGTCATATAATCAAAACAAGGAAAGAAATTAGTTTCAGTTAGTCATACTCAAGATGTTGAAGAGAATATTTTATTTCATACCCCTTTAGAAAAAATGCAAACCACCATTTTAGAAAAAGTCATTACGTCAAATGAATCACTTGAAATATCCATTCCAATACTTTCGCTATTTAAGGGAGGTAGAGATTGGACTGTCATTTGTAATAAAAATGGTTCTAAGGGTAGGAAATATTTGGATCCTTTGAAAATGACCCTTAGATATCAAAAGTAACATTTTTAGCATAGGTCTTAACCTTGTTTTGGTTTCTTTGCTTTTTAGCTATTATTTTGTTGTCGTTGTTTGTTCACTATTTTGGATAGCCTTTGTTCTTGTTATGATTATTTCTTCATTTGGATGGGTTATCCATGTTTGTACTAGGTAGTGCCCCTTTCAAAACCCACTTTTACCTTTATTAAAAATATTAAAATATAACGCAACACTTGAGCTCAAGCCAAACATTATCAAAGAAGGTAGAAAAGGTAGAGCACCCAGTCAACAAGAGACACTAGTAGATAAGATAATTAAAATCATTTTTGAAATTTCAAAAAATAATGGGATCAATTTATTTCCATTATACAACATCAAGAAGGAGAAATACATAATGAAATTTCAGTCACTGATCATGGTATTGAACAACGTATTTACTCAGTCCCAAGATCCAACTTTTACAGGTAAAAATTATGACTTTTGGTCAATCAAAATGAAAATGTTTTTTTTTCATAGGATGTATGGAATCCAAGGGAGAATGAATTTGTTGGGCTTATAGATCAGGTAGCCTATCAAGATTTGACACAAGCAAAGAAGGGATAACGTAGAGAAAATAAGAAGGATACAAAAGCCTTATTTGTATTCAATAGGTGATGAATGAGTATATTTTATCTAGGGTTGTAGTACCAACTACGACCAAGAGGACATGAGATATTCTAAAAATAGCTTATCAAGGAACCACTAAGATAAAAGTTGCTAAACTAAAGTCTCTTAAGAGAAATTTTGAGAATATGGAAATGAAACATTCAGAGTCTATAGACCAATTTTGTAGTCAAGTTATGAATGTAGTTAATCAAATTGGATCACATGGAGAATAAATACCTTATCAAAAAGTTGTAGATTTTTTTTTAGGATCCTTCCTGGTAAGATTGATTCTATTATTGTCACTATTGAATAATCTAAAGATCTAACATAATTATATATAGATGATTTTATGGGGTCTCTATTATCTCACAAGTAAAGAATGAATATGAATGATACTTCCTCTTTAGAAAATTCTTTTGAATCACATGTTTCTTTTAGTAGAGGTAGTGGAAGAGGAAAATCAATATTCAGAGGTAGAGGTAGAATTAATAATCAAAGATGTGGAAAGAGTAGTCCAGATGAAGGTGAAAGGACAAATCAAAATTTTAATACTTATAGCTATAGAGGTCACAACCAATCTCATCAACATTTTGTATGATAAATCTAATGTTCAGTGTCATTATTATAGTAAGTTTGGTTATTATGAGTATGAGTGCTAGAAAAAAGAATCAAATGAGGGTCAACAAAATGTAAAAAATTTAGGTGTATCTGGAAGTAATTATGAGTCATTATTCATTATGTGTTAGGTTTCTCAAGAGAGTTCCAGTGATATTTGGTTTTAGATAGTGGATGTAGTAATCATATGATACGAAACAAATATTTGTTTGTAAGAATAGATAATTATGTGATTTCATAAGTAGATCTAGGAAATGATAAGAAAGTATATGTGATGGATAAAGGTATGATTAATATTTTGACTAAAAATAGTGAAAGAAAATATATTCTAGATGTTTATTTGTGCTAGGTTTGAAGTAAAATCTCGTGAGTGTTAAGAAACTTGTGCAAAAATGTTACAAAGTATCATTTAAAGATAATGTGCACACTATACTTGATAGATTTATCAATGATAAGTTTATTGCAAATATTGATATGAATAGGAACCAAATGTTCCCCATTTGAATCAAGAGTGAAAATTTAATCCAAGAAGAGTCTGAGGTAAACTATAAGGTAGACCATTATAACCAACATGGTTATGGCATCTACAGTATGGATATCTTCATTTTGGAGTTTGATTTTATTGCATAAGTAGATGGTGAGAGGATTACTACCAATTAAGCATCCATCAAGTTCTTGTGAGAGTTGTATTTAGGGAAAATAACATAGAGAAAGTTTGTCAATAGGAGTGTCTTAAAGAGGAAAGGCACTATTAGAGCTTATTCACACTAATGTATTTGTACCTATGCAGACTCCAATATTATGAGGAAATTCATATTTTATAACATTCATTGATGATTTTAGTTGGAAAACTTGGATATTTTTTCTCAAACTGAAGTCTAAAGCCTTTAGAATATTCAAAGAGTTCAAAGCAACATTTAAAAAATAGAGTGGCCTATATATCAATGTATCTAGGTTAGATAGAGGTGGTGAATACACTTCAAATGAGTTTCTAGTTTTTTGAAGGAATAATGGAATTAAAAAATAGTTTACTATAAGATACACACCATAATATAATGGTTCTATATAAAGGAATAATATGACAATCATGGATATGTCTAGGAGCATGTTGAAGGCTAAACATTTTTCTAATGAATACTGGGCAGAAGCAGTTGCATGTGTAGTTTATATTCTAAACAAATATCCTACAAAGAGTGTCAAGGACAAAATTCCACATGAAATATGGAGTGGTATAAAGAATAATGTTTCTTATTTAATATTTTTTGAATGTGTGGCATATGTACATGTGCTATAGAAAATAACAAGAAAATTGGATGATATAGGTGAAAAATAAAATTTTATTGGTTATAATGAGAAATCAAAATATTACTTGTTGCACAATCCTACTATGAAGAAGGTAATCATAAGTAGAGATATTTAATTCAAATAAAATGATGCTTGAGATGGATGTATTGATAGAATAATTATAGTTGGAGCAGTAATACATCAATAAAAAGAAGAATCAATATAACAAGGTGTTCAAGGTGGTCAGCCATGCTCACAAGCAACATTTACTCCAACAAAAAATCTAAAAGGAGCTAATTTAGGAGAGCTAAGAACACTAAGGAATTTGTGCCCGGTGAATCATCAATGCATGGAAATCCCAATTTACAAGGAAGTAATGAATCGGATCCTACACCTTCCTCATTAAGATTAAGGCACATAGGTAATAAAATAAGGTGTTTGAAATAAATTTATGAACAAGGAAATGAGAATTTAGATTTTCATTCAATTTTTTCTTTATTCTATCATGATCCTATATATTTTGAATAAGAAGTTTAGGAAGATCATTCGATCAAGGCTATGGATGATGAAATAGATTATATTGAAATAAGTGAAGCATGTGAGCTAGTAGAACTACCTGAAGGTAAATAAAACATAGGAGTAAAATGGTTCTATAAGACCAAGTTCAATGGAAAAGGAGAAGTTGACAAGTATAAAGCAGGGTTAGTAGCAAAAAGTTTTGCTCAATAACATGGAATTGATTATAATAAGATATCTGCACCAGTTACAAGACTTGATACAATCAAAATAGTTTTATCCATATCAACACTAAAAAACTAGAAATTTTAGCAATTGGATGTAAAACCAACTTTTCTAAATGGTTTTGTAGAAGAAGAATTATATGTGAAACAACTACCAGATTATGAAGTGCTTAGACATGAAGACAAGGTGTATAGATTGAGAAAAGATTGTTATGAGTTGAAACAAGGACCAAGAGCATGGTATAGCTGGATTGAATCATACCTGAAAAGAAATGAATTCAGTATAAGTACTTGTGAACCTATGATGTACATAAAAATCAACAAGCAAGGTCATATTTTTATTTTATGTTTATATGTTGATGTCTTAATCTTTACTGAACATTGTTTGTAGACATGTTCAAATCACCAATGAAGAAATAATTTGAAATGATAGATTTAGGATTGATGATATATTTTATGAGTATTGAAGTTTTTAAATCAAATAATGGTGTATTTATTTAACAATATAAGTATGCCAAAGACATGTTGAGAAGATTCAAGATGATGAATTGTAATCCTGCACCAACTCCAATTTTAATAGATACAAAAATTAGCGAAGAAGATAAGGGATCACATATTGATCCAATTATGTTCAAAATATTCGTTAGAAATTTGATATAATTCATAACTACAAGGCCGAATATTATGTCACCTAAATTTGGCGCAAGCTTAACCAAAATGCACATTTTTACACAACTTTGATTATTTAATTATTCTTGATGAATAAATGGCCCATTAATATATTATGTCCTATTTCTTACTTTTTTCCTTATTTTTTCAATATATTTTTTTATTACTATCTTATTTCATTATATTCCATGTTAGAGATTCCCAATTATATTTTATAATCTGCATACCATCACATTAGATAATAATATTGAACATATTAAATCATGATACTCAATCTATTAAATAATTATACATAAAACTAAATCAAGTTAAAAAATCCATGATACCTTAAACAATAAATTCAAACTTAAAAAAACTACAAACAAAAACACATAAAATAAATAAAGTAACAGGAATTAATTATATATTATGTAGAAAAAAATTAACTTGAGAACTTTAGAAACAAAAACACATCAAACAATACATTAACATGAATTAAGTATATAATATATATTAAAAAAAAATGTATTATATTATCTAAATTTCAATTAAAAAATCAAACATGGAAAAGATATAAATTCGTTTATATCCATTGTTTAAAAATTAAGGACCAAATTTCCAATCAGCTATTCACTCTCATAAAGTCTAGACAAGTGGTTGAAAAATGGCACAATATCCTTTATGCCATTCAACATCTAAACTATATTCATGATATTTTATAACATTTTTTTGGCTCACTATCACGTAGTATTTATTACCAAATCAACCTCTCAAGTTCTCAATATTATGACATGCAATCCCGTCAAAGGGTGCCTTGCAAAGTCTCTTAGGGTCAAAGAGTCACTTGTCTCTTTCATATTTATTTACAATAAAATTTTGAGGCAACATTACAAATGGATACAAACAAGCCCCATGGTATAAATAGTTTCCTTTATGAATTAAAAAAAGAATGTTATACAATAAATTTTGAGGTTTATAAGAAATTTTAAAAGGCAATTAATATTTTATTTTTTAAAGTTATCATTTAAAGTGGTATAAATTTCATTTAAGATGTAGGGAATGTGTGTGTGTGTGTGTGATTGTGTTATGTATTGAATCAAATTTAGGTTTCAAATATTTTTCAAATTTCCTTTTTCTCAAATATTAATATGACAAGATTCAGAAAATGATGAAGATAGCATATGGGCTATGTATGCATTTTTGAAGTACTTGAATGGAATTTTAATTATAATATTTAAACTGAAAAAATTAACATAAATAAATTATTATTATTATTATTTTTAAATATAATCAATATAAAATGCAAACTATTCATTATATTTCTATTAATTTATGAAAAACAATTAAAACATATTTATATAAAATAATATTGTATATTAAAAATGTATCTAATTATTTTATATAAATCTATACATTCAAAGTCATAAATGAAAATATGATAAAATATAATCAATTTGATAATTTCTTCATACCAATTTTTTTAAACTTAAAGGGAGAGGGAATAATATGCTTATAATAAATAACTCTGTCTTCTCTTACTTTACTATGCCCAATTTCTTCAACTATCATCTTATTAAATAATCTCTTTGACATCTCATTCTCTCTATTATTACCACACTCCATAAATCAATATTTAAATTTATTTGATATACATTTTTAAAATTGTTAATACAATTATAAATATTGAAATACACACATTAATTTATTATTATGTGCGATCATGCATATTCCAGACTTTCTAACCCTCTCCAATAGTTTTTTCTTATTGTATTAAATCTGAACATAATTTGTCATTCGACTTTATAAACTTATAGTCAACTAACTTGGTCAAAACACTGAAGGGCTCCTCGAGGTCATAAAAAAATAATATAAGAATTTCGTGAACTTGTCATGTTTTTTATCCCACACAAAGGAAGTTAAAAATAAAGAGTAAAACCTACATCAAATAAAATATATTATTTCCCCAAATATTTATTTTGATAATAAGTGGCTTGATATTTGGCCATATGTCAAATGATCAAATTTTTTTGAATAGTTAGTTCGTTCGTATATATATATATATATATATATATATATATATATATATATATATATATATATATATATATATATATATATACCTAAGAACTCGTAGTCATAAGGTTTGTACAATTATTTCCTTTTAGTTTTAGTCATCCCCTTTGATAAAATTGATAATAGAGTTTCTTTTGTATATTTTTTACGTCCTACTCTTTGTGCGAGGTAGATGAATTATATCAACCTCCTTACCCTGGAAAGTTATAATTATTTAAAAAAATAAACATGTAAAAAATAATGATAATTAAAAATAATAATAATATATCATATAAGTTTTAAAATAAAACTTTACATGATGGAATAAATATTGAGTAAAAATGGTGGCTTTCTTATTCTAAATTTAAGATCAAAAATTTATTTTAAAAATGGAAAAATAAAATTATATAAAAATAATACATATAAAAAAATATTGATTATGAAAATGTTGAATATAAAAAGGTTAAATAATATTAAATATAACGAATTTAATATATCTTTTTTAGAAAAAGCAAACACACAATAAAATATACGTTTATTTTTATTTGATTCAATAATAAATAATTACAAAACATGTAGTGTAATTAAAGAAATACAAATATGTACTTAGAAAAAATGGGGTTTATATAGTTAAATGACAACTTACTTTCTCTTAAGGATAATTAACTTTTTAAATTTAAAATACTCAATTAACTATATATACCTAATAAAATATTTTTTTCGTTTTCTCAAAAAGATACACTAGTTTTCTCAACTCATACTTAATATCTTAAAAAAAAATAAATAAATAAAAATCCTACTTATCTAGTTTTCACTTACCCAGCAGTGCATTTTAAAACGTGACATGTGAATTTTTTTTATTATTTAATATGAATATATGTTGTTGTCAAAAAATAATGGAAAGAAAATTAAAAGTAAGAGAAGAGATCAATGGGAAATTTCTTGTTTTGGGGGACGATGTTAATGAAATTCTCACTTTCCCACTTTTTATATTCACAGTGTTTGTGTAAATCCGTTTACAACCATTTAATTATTTCAAAGGGTTAATTGACATTTATTATAATTTAATTGGATGTTTTAATAAGGGATTTGTATTAAAAAAATTAAATTCAGGGTGAAATGGATGTTTTGGTTTTCAATTAATTTTTTTGGTTGATTTTTTTTATAAATAATAAATTATTGTTTTTAAATTATGTGTGTGGTTTACGTTTCATTAAGATGATAAATAGAGGGTTCATTCCATATCAAAATTGCATCTAACGTTGTCATTAAAGATATACCATATCTAAAATTTGATTGCTTAATACAACTTGATATTACACATGATTCTCTGTTTTGAAGATTTTGTATTTCCATATTAGTTATATGTTATTTTTTAATGATTCAATACATCAACATTATTGCACATTACAGTGGGTTGGATGTAGTATTAATATCTAATTCACTTAATTTATAATAAAGTATTTTATGACTCTAAACTTAATTTAATAGATATCTAATTTAGCTAATTTAAAATACAATATTTATATTTGGCAATGAACTAACCTCCATTCGATTACTCTTCCTCTCAGCAAAAGAAGCCTTTTACATGCATTTAATATTGTTGAAAAGTAGGATATTTAATCAACAACTATTAAATGATTGTTTTAAAACATGTTCCCTCCCTGTAGCCTCTTTGTAGGCAAAGAAATAGTTATATGGATTTGATGCATTGGCATAGTATTGGAAGATTTAAAAATATGGAAGAAGTTTTCTAAAGATTCAGTCATTTTTTTTTTGGTTGAATCTTTTCAAAATTGGTGAGGCATGGGATTTCTTATAGGGTTCCATGGTCTCCCCAACTCAACATTTCTATTCAATTTTTTTTTTTTCCATAGTTTATATAAGTGATGAAATATGTGGGCTTATTTCCTATGTTGGGTTGATTGAGCCTATACACCCTGACAATTCTTATTAACAAGTTTGTTTTGTTTTGTTTTGTTTTTTTGTTTTTTGTTTTTTTGTTTTTTTTTTAATGTCCCCAACTTCAAGGCCATAGTGGCTTCTTTTGTTGACTAATTTTTTTAAATTACAAAAATACTCGACATTGATGTGGGGGCAATACATTTATATAGACTATGGAGTTTATCTCGTTCTCTTCATTACAGTTACAATTAGTACCAATTATTTTCTAAAGTGCATACCACATAGATATATAAGGGAGCATTCCTCATGATACAATTTGAATATCATGGTCAAGGAGCCATTGATAAAGAAAAAAGTTGGTTGACTAATGATTATCCATAAAAAGTTGGGAGAATTGATAGATTTAACTCTAATATAATAAGAGATGCCCACATCATAAAATTTGAAGAAGAAAATAATCCATAAATAAAAAGAAAACAATTATCAAATAAAACTAAAATAAATTTAATATACATTTTGTCTAGTTTAACTTGTATTTTTGGAATAATTATTAATCATAAATTCATCTATACTGACGTCATAACATTATCTCCTAATAAAGCTAATAAAATCAACACTTTAAGATCTGTTGTATGAAATTACAAGAAGGCTAATAGATGTTTAAGTAAATAATAAAATATTTAAAAAAAAAATTAAAATTTAATATGTAATATTACTAATTTATTCATGGAAGACATCAACTATTTTTTTTTGAAAAACTAATATTGAATGCATCACAATAATCTTTGTTAAACAATTTTACGTACCTTTTGGTTATATTTTGTGGTTACTAAAATGTTTGATGTTCCTTCATGGTCTTCTATTCTTACTTCATTATTGAGGTAATTTTTTCCCTAAGGTTTCATATATGTGATTTACATGGTTTCATTATTTTAAATGTTTTTTATTGTCTTATCATAATTGTGACATTTTTCAGGTTCTGATTTTTATTATTACTCGATTTATGTGTTCTATAGTTTGATGATCTATATTATATATAGAATTAATTTTTTTTTAAAAAGTTTTACATTATTCTCATTATAAATATAATATAAAAAACACAATGTATACAATATGGAGATTTATTTGGTTATATAAGGCTTGCATTTTATTTATATAGGATATATTTTTAAACCTATATTTATTATATAATAGAATTATATAGAAAAAAAAATTATAAAAAGGTGATTCCAATATCACATTATTTTAGCATGTAAAATTAATTCTTTCATTTTAAGATATATATTTCACATGTTCATATCAAATTTGAAAAAAAGACATAAATTTCAATGATTGTATTCATCTAAACATTAGACACCTACTCAACCTTCTCTTAAATAAGGTGGTATTAAATTTCCTCTCACTACAATAACATGATGTACTTAAGACATGCCACCTACTCCTAAAGATTTCATATATTCATGATGGATTTTGATAAAAAAATTTAGTAATCAAAATTAAGTTTTATCTTGAATTTTTTCTCAATAAATATTGTACATAGAAATTTATGTACAATTATGGACATACTTAGAGACATGATATGACACGTGTGTTATATACACCTTAGAAAATTTAGGAATATCATTTTCAAAATTTTAATCATTAAAAATAGTTATTATTGGCATTAATCCATGTTTGTGTATAAAAATAAAAAATGTTTTGATGAAATAACAAGTAAATTCTAACTTTCTTAAGGATGTTAATGCGAACTTAATAAGATGTTAGCACAATTCATATATATCTATTGAATGCATTCTAAGTGAAAATTTTATGATTAATTATTATTTTTTAATATAAAATTTTAGTTAATTTATTTTCATTAGATCTTAATATAAAATACATAGTAAATTTAGTATAAAATAGTAATAAATCTTTAATTTCATTATTGAATGATTAGTTTACACTATTATTTGGTAATCTTTAGATAAATATTTACTTTTTAAATTATAATTTCTTTTTCTCAATATCGAATTTTAATATTTTAATTATAAACAATACACCAATCCTATTTGGTAACTCTTTTTAATCTGTATAGACATATTCATATGGTCAACTCTGTACTTCTAAATGAATTTGACATACCTATTTTATGATCACAATTTTTATAAATATTTGAATGAAATAGAAGTGCACCTTCATATCATCTACTTTTACTTGGAATTCTCTCAACATATCCGCTAAACCTAACACTCTAGGTGATCTTATCTATGTGCAATGACTACACAAACTGTCAATAATATAGGCTTATCTTTAACAACTCACAATGATATCAGCCACACGCATTCAACCCAGGAAATCAATTTATAAATTGATAGACCGAATCCTCAAAAAGGAATAATCTAAATACTTGAACTCCTACATCTCTATCTATTTATCTAATGTTGTAAATAATATAATTTCCATATTAATGGCTAACAGACTGAAATTAATTCTTCCAAAAATCATTTTTCTTGAGTAAAGTGGATTTTTAGTAGCTAGAAAAAACATGGATGTCATAGTAATAACACGTGAACTGGTCATCTTGATTTATGTCTAAATCAAAAATAATTTTCTTATCCAGTTGGACGTGAATAAATACTTCAACAAAGTAAACTGAAAATTATTATTTTACATAATGGAAATGTTGGGTTTCAAAAAGTATTGGAGAGATTTGTTGGACAACTGTATAAGCTCTCCCAAAATTCTCTATCATAATAATCTGCGAAACTTTAGGTTTCTTTGAAACTTCAAGTGGACTTTAGCAAACGGTATCCCTTATCACTATATGTATTTATCATTTTATTCGAATCTCTTAGGAAGAAGATCACTCATTTCAAATCTATGGGACATCTAATTGAAATTGGGGTAGCTTTTATTCTCTATGCCATGAAATACATAAGGAAATTGACTCCCAGTGGTGATAATTTTTAATTTATAAAATTAATTGTTGGTATGGACGGTGTTTTTAAATGCTACTAACACTCACACCATCCATGAGGATGTATATAAACTTGGATTCGCCTTTGATTCCACCTTAATCAAGTGTGGACTCTACTAAATTCCATTATAGTCAACGATGTCTCCTAAGGACAGAAAAATGATGCAATCTACACCAAGTTTGAGATAAAAGCCTATAATTAATTAATTAATTAATTAATATATATATATATATATATATATATATATATATATATATATATATATATATATATATATATATATATATATATATATATATATATATATATATATATAAAATTGTTGACGGATAGAGTCCGTTTTTTCTTTGATGATTAATGAATAAGTATGGGAGAAAAGGCTTGGCTTTTATGGTGTTTAATTGCAGTGATGGTGTTTAATTCTTAGATTTGTGTAGTTTGTTTTCTTGCTTATATTTCTACTTCTCAAATAACCATTAAAAAAATAGAAAGATGTTATTATCATTTATACATAATTATTTAAAATTTAAATTATTATTATATTATATGGCATTTACCAATTTTTTACTAATCAAAATAAAGAAAGAAAAGACTAAGGTAAAATCTTAGGTTCTAAAACTTTGTTCAATGTTTTGGAAAGTTTCTTATGTTCTAAAATCATAGGTTATGATAGATCCACTACAGGGGTGACTCAGACCTTGCCTTTCGATGAGATTTTAGCTACAACATGGGATGCCCCGTTAAAAAATGTAATGTGCCCTTTGTTCACCAACATTGTTTCCATGAATATGCTACATCAGCATTTAGCCACTGCTAAATCTTTTCCCACTCTATTTTTTGCATAAGAGGAACTAAAATCCATCGAGAACAATGAACAACACCTATCTACTCTTGGCATGATCTGTTAGTTTACAAAATTTTGGCCAAACTTGCCCCAACTCCATGAATGGAATTTGAAGGAATAGCATGGTATGGTTATAGGTAAGATTCAAAGTTGTCCCTATGGGAAAGGCATATTCATTGTGATTTTTGATAATGGTTAAGATAAATAGATATTTTTTAGTGATGAACATCAATGGGAATGGGGACATCATTTTCTTATGGCTCAACCATGACACCCAACTTTCAACCTTTATACTAAAATTTTCAATTTAGAACTTATTTGGATTACGCTTCCCAATCTACCTCTTCAATTTTGTGATCATTTTGTTTTAGCAACCATAGTGAAATTCATTGGAGAATATTGGAGTGTTGATCCCAAATCCTTGAAAGAGATTGATTCAACATATGCTCAAATTTTAGTTAATGTTGACGTCACTAAAGATTTACCTACACAAATAGAAATGAAAGTCAGGAGCAAAACCTAGATGTAGTGACTAGACTATAAAGGGAATCCCTTCAGATGCCATAGACGCTTCCAAACTAGCCATTCGGTAAATGATTATCCTTCCCAAAAATATTAAAAGAAAAATACTTGGTGGATGGAAGATGGCCTTGAACACATTAATGTACTAGCTCTAGATGATAGAGAAAAGAGTAACATGTCCACTATTTTGGTTCTCAAAATGCATATTCCAAATGTACATTTTGAACAAGGGTAGAAAACAAACTCATAAAGTTTTACATTTGATGTTGAGGACAATCTGACGGCACGTACCATGTTAAAGAAAATCCAATCTACCATTTCAGAAAAGGAAGGACTATCTAATGACTCACTAGAATTTTCTATTCCTATTTTACGAACTTCTGGGGAGGAAGACGTTGGACCATTCTGTGTAACAAAAAGGATCTAAATAAAAGAAAGAAATAGATCATTTGAAAATGACCCTTTGATCTTAAATATAAAATGTATAACATGGGTTGTAGATTTGTTTGGTTTCTTAGATCCTTAGTCGTGTGATGATTTTTATTGTTTGTTTGTTATTTTTGATAACCTTTGTTCTTCTTTTGTTTGTTAATCCTTCTGGATGTGTTGTCCAAACTTTATATTTATACTAGATAAGGTCCCTTTTCAACACCCACTTTTACCATTAATAAAAATAATGAATTTGATGTTTTTGACATGTCATATATGCCAAATGTTTATGTTTCTTGTAAAGAAGGTATAAAAAGTACAAAATATGGTGGAGGGACTTGAATTCTATAAGGTAATGATAATTCTATAGGGTAATGATAGGATGTGTAGGGATAAATAAAATTTAGAAACTAGACCAATAATGCATAATTTAGACAACTAATTTTCAATTACACCATCTTAGAAACATGTAATTTTACAATTAACAAATACTTAAGAGCCATTTAAAGTGTTTAAATTTTATCCACTTTGATGTGTGTGTGTCTAAGCGCACACATGTGTGTGTGGGGTGAGGGCAAGTGAAACAGAGGGGTGAGGGAAGGGGAAGAACATGTGTGTGTACACACACATTAATACCAAATTGCATAATTCATGGTTTGGTAATAAAAGATTCTCATGAAGGTTTTGAAGATGACAAATTTAAACTAAATATATCAAAAATTCAACTACATTTGTTAGTGAGTGTAAATTTGTTATTTGGTATCAATATACTAATTTTTAATGGAGTTTAACTAGTTTATTAATGAAGTTTATTTCATAGTGGAGATAGATACTACAAATTTGTATGAATCAATATTATTTCATATCGAATAATGAATAATATTTACTTGTGGAGATAAATACTACTAATTTATTAATATTGTACTATAATATATTGGGATCTAAACAATATAATATATTTTTATATATTATTATGAAAAAACAATATGTGTTATTTAATGCTATATATATGTTTGGACTTAATGGTTTTTATTTTTATCAACACCTACATAAAAATGAAGTTGTATAATAAATATATGATGAAATATATTAGATTTTAATTTTTCCATCTTTATATCAACGAAAATATGTTTGGATTTGAAAGATATTGATTTATAGGTGGAAAGAAATATACTTAAATTTTCTATAATTCACATTATATTTGTATTTTCCTATTTAATTCACTAACAATGGAACTAAGTGTTAGGATATTGGTAACATTTAATTTATTTTGTTTTTGATATATATAATAAAATCATTAAAGATTCACAAGGTTATGTTCGTACTTTATACCCTCCCCATCTATAGGAACTCTTATAAGACCCATCATTATGAAATTTTAAGTGTATAAAAAATATAAAATTAAATGAATTTAAATATACATCTTCTCCAATGATAATTCAAATCATAATTTTTATTAGAAAACACATCATCATGAAATAATTATGTTTTATTGAACGCATGTATAGTACTACAATTAGATGAATTAAATTTGATCATTATGCCTTACAGAGGAGGTTATATCAATCATATCTCTGATTTTTACAAATATTAGAATTCGTAGGCGTATTTGATTCTTGACATCAAAGTCAGATAAGAAGACAAAATTCCATTTAAAAAGCACACCCTTTGGATAATAAAAACTTATAACATATGATTTATTACTATTACACAACCAAAAATAAATAAATTATGTATTGTTACATGTTCCTTTGTTTCAAACTCGGTTAATATATATAAACACGAGAACAAATCCAATATTTACTCGCAGAATGTTTAACAATTATTATTTCTAGCATGACTAATAACATTATAATATATACTGTTTTGTTTTATATATAATAATCACTCACTATGAATGACTATCACAAGAGATTAATTAGGAATTGATAATCAATGAACAATTCACATTTATATTACTGATATCTTCAAGTTGTGTAATAATTCTTTGGAATTTTTTTGCTTACCCCACTATAATAGAGAACTTCGTAAAAATTAAAGGTCCTTCACTATGGAGGGGAGGTTTCTATACTACCTATTTTCAAAAGTGAGAGGAGTTTCTATAACTAAAACAACAACAGTATTTTGGTTATTGTAGAAGACATCAATGCGGTGTTGTAGTAGAAATAAATTTTTAAGTGTAGGATATTGATTATTTTAAATTTTAGAATTGAATGTGTCACATTATGTCTTGGTTATTATATAGGAATCTTAAAAAAAATTATGAAGAATAATTGTATGTTTTTTTAAATCGAAATAATATACATCAAAATTGTTTTTTATTATAAACATAAAAACATATAAGAAGTGATTTAATTAGAAAAAAATTATATAAATACTATAAAATAACTAAAAAAAGTAATATGGAACCTTAAAAAATATTTGAATAATATGAAATATAATTAAATAATTCAAATAAATAATTTTGATTCTTTTATTTTGATTTAAGAACACTTATATATTAATCAAACAAAATATAATAAAACGTTAATCATAAAAACGATTGGAAAAATCAAAACCGATAAATATAATCACATAAGAATAAAAATAAAAATAAAAATAAAAATAAAAACAAAAATAAAAATAAAAAAATTATTAATAAAAATGTGATCATTTTTATTTTAACGAATTTAGAATGCCAACATATGTTGGATGATGTGTCTGTCCATTAAACAACCTGGTTATAATCTCACATACCTATTGACTATCCAAGACAGCTAAAATCACACCAACTTCTATTAACCACTGTCAGTACTTGACAGTACTAAAATCGATGCGAATATTTGTTTTGTTCAAAATATCTCCTCCGCATCTGGCTTTAGCATATGATTTCACTCATGGCGTTAATGAAGATATGATCTCTTCTTTCTGGTTTTGTAGTGATGTCTAGAGTTTTATATCACAAGCAAAACAACATAGAAGATTATTGTAGTATGATGAAGATGGAGGAGGAGGAGGAGGTAAGACCTGAGAAAAAAAAAAGTCTTGATGTTGATTATGAACGAGCATCTTAGCTTAGTTTGATTTCCAAAAATAGTCTTAATTTTTTGTTCTATTACGGTCCACGTTTTCACTTCGATCCACGATTCTTGTCCATTGTAGTATTTAGACAGTTCTTGTATTTATCTTTTATTCTATTTTTAATTGTGTTGCCTATACTTTTAGTTCATTTGTCTATTTTAGAAACAAGCAACAAACATCTTGAAAGGTTTTGTCTATTTTATCCCATGTTTCGGTTTGTTGAAGCAGACACGAGTTTGACTCTTGATTTCTCATCTGAATCCATTCAATCTGGTATCAGACCGCTAATATAATATCTAAGCCTGTGTTTTTCCGAGCACCATTTTAGCTGTACTTGTTTCCCTCCGAACTGAGCTGAGGTCGCTCTTGTAATTGTTTCAAATCTTTGTTGGTTTGTTTAAGCCATTTACATCTGTTTCATGTTTTTTGGACCTACATTTCATCGAAGCAGTGTTCATCAGGGCAGAGTCAGATCTTGTTGTATCTCACTAGGTTGAGGCTAAGGCTGAGGCCGAAGGCAAGAAACTTTGATGTCTATTTTAAGTATCTTGACATCCAATTTATAATACCTCTTAGTTTTTCGTATTTTGGAGAAAAATCTATATTTTTAAGCAACCATGGCAAGTGTAGGTGGTAGCATCACTCAATCCGATAACCCTTTGGTCAAAAGGTAAAACTATGACTTTTGGAGTATCAAAATGAAGACTTTGTTCTGTTCACAAGACATATGGAACATGGTAGAGAATGGGTTCCCTGAACCAGTAAGTCAACAAGCATATCAAGCCCTCTCACAATCAAACAAGGACTTTCTAAAAAAAGAATAAGAAAAAAGATGACAAAGCATTGCTATTCATTCACCAAGGCTGCAGGGATGGAGGAGTCAATTTTTGCTGCTGTTACAGTAGCGAACAGGGCTAAAAAGTCATGGGAGAGTCTGCAAACTACATACCAAGGCACTAGATACGACAACTATAATTATTGCTAGTATTCCACATAATCATGAGAATCAAGAAAATGGTACTCAAAATGTTAATCCTAATTCAGAAGCGATTTCTTGAGCAATACCTTTTAAAAAACCTTTAAGTCGATGTTCATCTACTCCAGCAAATGGTCGCTCGCAGTAATGAATCATTAGATCCAACTCTTGCATCACTAAGATCTTGCTTTAAAGACACCACAAGGAATAGACATAACTTAAAGGAGATTTATGATGACTCTGAAGCAGCTTAAAATGTGAATTTCTATTAAGATTTTGTATTTTGAAGCAGCTTAAAATGTGAATTTCTAAATTTCTATTAAGATTTTGTATTTTTATCACAAGTTGATTCAATACACTTTGGCAATACTATAAAAAATTAGAAATGGGTTACAACCATGGATGGAGAAAATTCAATAAAAAAGAATCAAACATGGAATCTAGTTAATCTTCTTGGAGGAAAGGATGTAACACGAGTGAAACGGGTTTACAAGACAAGATTCAATGTTTAAAAATACAAAGCAAGGCTAGTTGCTTACGGCTTCACACAACATACCAAAATTGATTATAATGATACTTTTGCACTAGTGACAATATTAGACACTGTTAGAATGGCATTGTCTATTACTGCTTAAAACAATTGGAAAGTGCATCAAATGGATGTTAAATCTGCATTCTTGAATGAGATTTTAAATGAAGAAGTCTATATATAGTAGCCACCTAGATATGAAGTTTTGTGGCAATCAAATAAAGATTACAAGATGAAAAAGGTTTTATATGGACTCAAACGATGTTTGAGAGCTTGCTATAAAATAATTGACTTGTAATTTGAGAAGAATGGGTTCAACAAATGTAATTGTGAACCCAGTTTGTATATCAAGATGAATGATAAAGTCAAAATTCTAATTGTATGTTTATATGTCGATGACTTGATATTCTTTGGAAACTTTTCAATAGACCTATTTAAGATAGTAATGAAAACAAAATTTATTATGATAGATTTGGGATTGATGAGCTATTTCATTGGCATAGAGGTTAGTCAATCGAATAAAGTATTTTAATATGTCAATGAAAATATGGTAATGATTTGTTAAAAAGATTCAAAATAGGGAATGAGAATTCAGCACCAATACCAATTTCTATGGGATTGAAACTTGGGAAGAAGACAAAACATCTAATATCAATCCACCTCTATATTAAAGACTTGTTGGGAGCTTGATGTATTTGACGAATACAAGCCCAAATATTATGTATGGTGTTGGTTTTCTTTCAATGTTTATAGAAACACCAAAGAAATCACAGTAGGATATAATCGAAAGGAAATTAAGACACATTGTTGGCATGAAAAATTGGTATTGTATATGCACATTCAGAAGAATAAAAATTGACTGGATATATGAACAATGATTGTGCTCACACATCCAATAGTTGATATAAAAAACACTTGTAGTTAAATATTTTACTTTGGATTGGGTACAGTTTCTTGGGCATTCAAGAAACAACCTATAGTCACCCTTTCATTCGTAGAAGCAGAATACGTGGCAGTCACATTAGCAACATGTTAGGGATTTTGGATGAGGAGAGTTCTATCTGATCTAGAGGATGATTAAGAACTAGCAGAACAATCTATTGTGATAATAATTCAGCTATAACATTGTTTAAAATTCATGTTTATCACAAAATAAGCAAGCATATAGACACGACATATCATTTGATTTGTTAAATAGACAATAATAGAAAAATCTTTCTATAATTCTACACGTCGTAAGACCAATTTGCTGACATTTTTACAAAACCCTACAAAGAATACTTTTGAATATATTTGAGAATATATAGGAGTAACTAATGTTCTTGGTATCCAAAATTAAGGGGGAGTGTTGGATGATGTATATGTCTAGTCAACAACTTACTTGTGATCTCGCCTACTTGTTGATTATCTAAAATAGTTAGAATCACATCAACCTTGGATTAATACCTATCAGTACTTGATATCAATAAAATCCATGAGAAAATTTGTTTTGTTCAAAGTATCCCCTCCGCTTTTGTATTTAGCAGGTGATTTCATTTATGGCATTAATGAAGATCTGATCTACTCTCTCAGGTTTTCCAGCGACGTCTAGTGTGTTCTATCACCAGAAAAACAAAGGAAATTATTGTATTATGCAAAGTATATAAAAAGAAGGAAGCGAAGCTCAGCTAAAAAATTGTCTTAATGCTATGTATGAACAAGCATCATTGCTCAGCTTGCTTGCCAAAAATACTCTTAATAAGCTCTATTTTGTTATATTTTGGTCTAGCTTTTCACTTGGATCCTATATTCTTGTTTGATGCAGCATTTGGATAATTCTATGCGTTTATCTTTTATTTTGTTTTCAATTCTTTGTGCCGCGTATACTTTTAGTTCATTTGTTTGATGTAACAACATGCAGTAAAGACATTGAAAAGGTTTATTTCTTTTGTCCTATGTTTCTGTCTTTAAAAAAATGAATCAAATAAGAAAAAATTAAATTTATAAATATTGTAAAATAGAGACGGACGTAACATGGGACCTAAGAAGCATTTGACTAGTATGGAATATAAGTAAATAATTCACATAAATAAAACCGAATTTAAAGTAAGAGTATTTGATCTGATTTCTTCTAACGAATTTGGAGTACCAACATAATAGTTCCCAACAAATTAAAAAAAAAAAGGTAAATAAATTAAGAGGAAAATGTTAAATGAAGTACTCACATATGTGTTAAATATCACATTGAAATGCTTTCTAAATCTTACATTAAATCAATACATTTGTATTTACTATAATATACGAACCCTCGAATCTGGCCTAGAAGCCATCTTTGATGTGTTAGTGGATTCAAGTTTACACAGCAAATGTTTTATAAAAAAAAGAAATTACTGTATTTGCCACTGCTTCAAGACAAGTGTAAGGAATCTCTTACGGTCTGTCAATATAAATTCATTTCTCCCCTATATCTCCCTCTCCCTTTACTGAATATCTATCCGTGTAAAATATTTCAGTGTTGGTGGCCGATTCAAGACCACTGATGAACAATCCATCCTTCGACACCGAAGAAGAAATGCTATCAAAAGGAAGAGGAATGTCTTCCACTATCCTACAAACATCATCTTTTCACTCATATTCGATCACATCATCCCACCGAAATCAATATAAATGCAAACAATCTTTTATGAATAAGATGCATATCCAATAAAATGTGATTTATAGTTGTGGCGAGAGTTCTGAATGATAAATGGATGAATGAAAAAACAAAACTAGAAGTATTAGGCGGGTGCGGACGTGGGCGTAGGCGCTGGGGTGGGCGCGGCGGTGGGGATGGGGGCATTTCAAAATTAAAAAACTAAGCGATAAAAATGAGAAAGGTAAACAGGAGTAAATGGCCTTGACCACAATAATAGAAAGTCAACATTCTTTTTAAGTAGGGAATTTAGAATACACTTACTAGATACGCTCAACAAATTAGAGGTTTTAAATGTTACTATTTTAATTACTTTTTCTATTTAATTATGTTTTATTTTATTTAATTATTTTAAAAAATTTGGAAAAAAATTGTATTTAATGGGAAACGGACATCAACCATTGTTATCCTTTCGTATATGTCCAAATTTATTTTTACTAGCAATCATATTATAATTATGACTCTCAATTGTCTAATTTTTGATGAAAAGATAGAAGGTTGATTAATACTTTGATTCACTAATTTATTTACTAGCAATTGTCACAAAGGTGCAAGAAAAGTTGGAGGAATTAGTTTTTTTAATATAATTTCAATGGACAATATAATAGTCTATGCAAAGAAGGGTACAACTGAGAGATAAACAAGGAAAGATATGTTCAACGAGTTTTTAATCGCACAAGAGTATGAACTTGAAAATGTGCAATGAAAGATAAAAGCTAGAGACACAAAATCATCTCTAGAGTTGTAATTAATGTTGATGCAATAAATGACAATAATCTATGTCCATGATGACATGCCGATTCCAAGTAAACTATAGACCCTTCTACAATAGATGAATGGAATGTGAAGTCTTGAGTTTGTCTTTCACAACCAAGATTCATACAGTTACGAAATGTTCTATTTAATAGTTGAAGTGTCTCCTCAGTCATGAAAATCTAAGGTATCGTAATTCCAAAAATCAAAATTACACCTCAAATAAGAAATCCAAAATGATATATATATATATATATATATATATATATATATATATATATATATATATATATATATATATATATATATATATATATATATATATATATATATATATATATATATATACAAAGCCAAAGAACATAGAGACGTACATTATGACGTTAGATTTACTTACTACTAGGAAATATTGTCAATGAATTATTACACAAACATAACATTTACTATACCATTACCTTATCAATCATATTATTCATTGGACACAATATTTTAATATGGCTTACCAAAAACTTATATTAAAAGTCTATTTTTCTATTGTTTGAGAACACCAATTACACCTCAATAATTTACCAAAATGGTAAATATTTAAGAATCAAGGCTATCTTGCATGCCATGCGACCATAAAAAATGCTAGTTTGATCTTTTGTTCTGTCGCTCACTCTTGCATGAAAATAGTATCCATTCCTTTCCAATCCTCTTTCATTTTGGTGAGATTGCTTGTTTTCATAATTAATATAAATATATTCTAATAAATACTATACTATATTATATTATACTATATTAAAATATTATTTCTAATACTTTAATATATTATTAAATAAATTATATTATATGTATCTTAAATATTTTAAATTTATATTTATATTAAAATTTATTATGTTATATTTATAATAAAATATTCTATTAAATATTTATTTTAAATACTTATTTATATAATATAATATAATAATATATTTTAATAGTGACAACAATAACATTTACATAGTTCTAAATATTCAAAATAAATTATAAAAATACGTGGCTACTTGCATGGTTACATTTAAAGGCGCATAACGAAACGTGGTAGGATTGTATGAGATTTACAGGGGAGGCATTTTACCTTGGTCTTTAACTCATTCCAGTTTCACTGGACTTGGAGTTGGAAACAAACATACATACTCTTATAGTTAGTGTGAGAAGATTAATTATATGTGCATTATGTTTTTATTTTATTCAAATGTTTGGCATGAAGATATAGAGTCGTCTGGAGTGACGGAGAGGTGTTTTGCATTTTCTAAGGAGGAAGATGTTTGTGATGGCCATGGATTCAAAACACAAAGCCATCGAGTTTAAGCTGCTATCATTTTCGATTCTGCACATGAGAACATTTCACTTATTTTCAATGTCATTCTGCATGTTCTTTGTGTCAACCTAAGCATCAACACCATTCCTATAATTGACCAACCACAATATTTTTACATTTGGCCATGGGATCCCTCTACAATCTATTAGGCCTGATTTGTTTTTAACATTATTCATAATGTTGTCATCATTGACCATGTTTGTTTTTGACTCATATCCTCCACTATAGGTTTCATAGCAGTGATTTTTCTCATCAGATTCTCAATGGTGCCCTTTATCTCCTACCAATTCTGGATGATCAACCCCATGTTGTACATATTGGGGTTCCATTTGTCTAATTTAGTAACGATTTATTTTTATGTATTTATCCTTTTGTTACTACTAATCGTTTATAAAAGAGCTTTTTCATTTTTGGCTTGTTTTCCCTTCTCAGATGGGGTTTTAATTTTAACTTTATTTGATCATACCAATGTACAAAAATATGAACATTTTAGGGAAAACTTTTGCATCACTATTTTTTAAATCTATTTATTATCTATGATTTTAATTTGGAGACAATATTATTGGATTAGAAGGTATGCATATTATATTGTTATGAAAATCAAGGTTTCTATGTATATTTCAAATCTATAGGTGGTGAAAAATGAGTAGCTAATACATAAATTAATATTTTGGACTTTATTATTCATGAAAATAGAAATTATTGATATGGGCATTATTGTTCAAGAAAAAAGAAATTATTGATAAATTGTAATATAGATATATGGAAAAATACATTCTCTTCGCTCTTGTAAACTTCATAAAAACAAAAATGCCCACGTAACCAATGGATAGGGCAACACAATAGTACGTTAATGACCAAATGTCATGTCATAAACAACTTTTACAGTCGCAGGTCGCCATAGTACCACCCATACATAGACTCTGCTCTCTTTCACCATTGAGCCGATGGCTAGTGAGCGGTCAATTTGATTTAATAATATATCTTATATTCCATTTTATATGACATTTTTAATTATATATTTTATTACCTTTAAAACAACTGTGTATAAATATATTATATAAATAATAATAATAAAATTATTATTATATTTATAAATATAAATATTATAATATATTTTGATATTCTTTTATAATATATTAATACATTATTAATTCAATTTTTAACCTCAATTCTAAAAATACACATTCTATATTATATTTGAAACACATACATAACTATCTAATTGAAAAAAATAATTTTTCATTAATCTCAACCCCTATGATGGACATAAATATTATATATAAAAATACAATTAAATTAAATTATTATTTTATGTTATATATTATTTTATTAAATTAATATATTTATTAAATCTATTTATTGAACTATTTTATTGATAACTATAATTTTAATAATCATAGTAAATGTAGGGAATGTATTGAAATCATTTGAGTAAAACATAAACTAAATAAGATTTACAAATACGTGCTTATGATCCATAATGTTTATTGAAAAAGTCTAAATATTATTAGACTTAACAAAAATTGCAACCGTTTTATGATTGGAACCGTTTTATGATTGTGGTAAAAATTTATATTTTTATAAAATATAAATGTTAGTGAAGTTGTAAATCAAATAATTATCCATATAATTTTATGGTCTATGAGTACCTTTTTCTAAGCAATCATCGCACCACCTCTTCATTTTTGATTTTCTCACTCCCAAAAATGACCATTGCATTATGTTTTAATGTTTGGAACCTAATATAAAGATGCGTGGCCCAACATTTATTCGAATTTCATTTATATTATGTCTTTTGAGGTAACACTTGTGTTCATGGCGGTATATATTGTTTACTCGTTTAAGAGATCTCACTTAGTTTTTTTAAAATTCATTTTTTACACTATACTAACACTCTAATTCTATGATTTAACGATTTGTTAGTTAATTATAATATGAACGTAATATTAAAATATTTAGAATATTTTTATTTTTTTAATTGTGTAATAAAATAGATTAATTTGATATAAAAATATTTTATATATAAAACTTCAAGATATAATTTCATTTTATTATAATACCATATTTTTCTATATTCACTATCCATGTCTATCCATGTCTAGTAATAAGGAGTAAATAATACAACACAAAATGTTTGTATCAAGGATCTTTTGATAGAGTTGGTCTTCAAAATATTTTATAATTATTTTATACAATGATAATAATAGTGTATTAAATTATTATTATTTTTTATAATATTTTTAAAAAGAATAAAATGATATTTTGTTTCAAATGTCATTCTTTACTAATTATGTTTGAAATGAATTACTAGATTTGTGATTAATAAAAAAAATATATAAACATATTCACAATGCCACTTGTAAAGGTGAAATTAATTTAGTTAAATAAGCTTTTGATGTTTTATGTTGTCATTATAAGGTGAATATTAAATGTCACCTTAAAAAAAAGGACAAATAAATTATGTCATTGTTAAAACTTTATAAATAATAATTTTTTATAAATGTTAAAATAAATGAAAATTTATCTATAATTTTTATGCATTTCTTTTGATTTATAAAATACATTGATATATATATATATATTAATAATGTATTTTTTTATTTAATGAATTAAAAATATATTAATTATAAGTATAACAATTATTGGTATTTGATCAATTACAAAATATGATATTGCCACCATTTTTTTGGTATATTGCTTCCTAAAAATATGTGAATAAACTTTAGTACATCCCTCGACCCACACATATATATCATGATTCTTAACTTCTTAAAAATATTTGATTTTTTGATTATATAGTACTAAATTTATTATCACTTTAGAAATTTGATAACTAATAAAATATATTGTCTATAACATTAAAATTGGTAAGTATGACAGACATACATACGTGTGTGTATACATATATATATATATATATATATATATATATATATATATATATATATATATATATATATATATATATATATATATATATATACATATATATATATAATGTTGTGTGTGTTCTCTTATTAATGTTATGATAATATTTTTGTCAAATAATTCATTTAAAAAAAATTTAAAAAAAATATTTAAACAATATTTTTTTATTCATGTAATTATTGTGAAAATTTCTTATCCCATTTACCTATAATTTTTCATATGATATAAAATAAATTACACTTCCATATCTATATATATAAATTATCAGAAAGAGACATTCATGTAACTATTGTAAAAAGTTTTTATGTCATTTACATATACATTTCTATATGACACTTCAAAAATATTGCATTTCCATATATATATATATATATATATATATATATATATATATATATATATATATAATGTTTTGTGTGTTCTCTTATTAATGTTATGATAATATTTTTGTCAAATAATTCATTATATATATATATATATATATATATATATATATATATATATATATATATATATTTATTTAAACAATATTTTTTTATTCATGTAATTATTGTGAAAATTTCTTATCCCATTTACATATAAATTTTCATATGATATAAAATAAATTACACTTCCATATCTATATATATAAATTATCAGAAAGAGACATTCATGTAACTATTGTAAAAAGTTTTTATGTCATTTACATATAGAAATTGCCATTTACATATACATTTCTATATGACACTTCAAAAAAATTGCATTTCCATATATATATATATATATATATATATATATATATATATTAGAGGGTTATGCATGGGATTTTTAAATTTTAGAGAGGAAATCTATTTTTTTTTTTTGGTAACATGTAATAATTACACTAACGTGAAATACTAATTTTTTAAAAATATTTTATAAGTATAAATTATTTCTAATTAACATCGTTATATATAATTTCAATTATATAAACACAAATAACATAAATAATATAATATTTACAATTTTTTTTCACATTATCAAATATTTATATTTAATTTATAACATTTAAATAATTATTAAAATTAATAGTACCTCTACAATTTAATATCTTTACAAATTTATATATTTTCAAATTATGAATTTGAATTTGGTAAACAACATAACCAATTAAAATGAAACACTTCCAAAATTTAAACCCTTTAGATTGACCTATTTGTCTTTCTCTCTCTAAAAAAATAATTTGAACTCAATAAAAATAAAAATAATAAATTTAAAATATGTTAATGATATAGTTAATCTATAACAATCGTTCTAAAATTTAACTTACAAAAAATATTGAATTGAAATATAAGTTCTATGTTGTTGTTGTTGTTGTTGTTGTTGTTGATGAACTAAAATTTGATGGTGGACTGTTCGTTATGAAAATTTAAGATAATAGTTATTTATTAAATATTAATATAATTATTTATTAAAAAAAATAAATATATGTATTATAATATTTACATTTTATTTGATTATCTATTTAAAATTTCACATTATATTTAATATAATTTTTTAAAAATATTATTATATTTTACAGTAAAAAATTAAAAATATTTATATTACTAGAAAATTTAATATCAGTTCACCATCATAAATCCTTATAATTTTATATAAATATTTTTAATTTTTCGTTTACAATAAATAATAATTTAAACTTTATTATTATTATTATTTTTAAATTTAATCCTTATTTTTTACATGGACTAGATCTGTTTCATTTAGTTTAGTGTTAAGGACTGAGTGTCTATTTCGGTAAATTTGCTTGGGACATGATCCCAACTCCATCATTTCTTTGTATCTCCCAAAATTTGTATTTGGGTAGCTAGGTAGACAGCGCCTTTTACACCATCATCCTGACCATTAGATTACAACCCACTTGATAACCTTTTCCTACTTTGAATACACTTTCAATCGCACTTTTCAATACTTTAATGTTCACAAAAAACTGCTTTTAGTATTTAAAATATTGCTTATAAACAATCTGTTTTTAATTCATTCAAAACTTTTCCTCTATATGAACAAAAAACAATCCTCTCATATATATATATATGTAATGTTAAGAAAATTATTTATAAAATATAATTATGTTTTTTAGAATAAAATAATTTTAAATACAATGTCAAAAAATTATAAAAAATTATATCATTCATAATTTTTTTCTTATAATTATATAAAAATATTTTCTAATATTACATTATCAAAATTTAAAATATAATATTAAACAAATAACACTTACCAAAATATAAATATATATATATATATATATATATATATATACACCCTCAAATTTAGACACTGTCAAATGGGTTTGTTCTATACAATTGAGTGTTCGAGAACATTAAATATTAACGAGAACTTTTTATACGCGCAAACAAATAAATTGGAGCACGTGAAAACCCTTCAAAGCATATATGAAATAAAGTTGTCTGACCAATCTAAAGTATTTGGTTTGTAATTACGAAACTTTTTAAATTCGTTGTATGGACACAAAACCCAATAATTCTATAAACGTGGCCACAAAAGAATTCAAATTAGTCGATGCAGCCGATCCACTATATGAATACAATATATGGCCAGATGAAGGAATCAAAATTCATCGATACCTTTAGAAGCAAAAATAAATAAAAATGCAAACTTCATCTTAACTACAGTAATGTTCTAGAAGTTGAACACGATGATCCCCACAATTTGAATTTTCTATTCCTATTCACACGTGGCACTACACTGTAATGGGGTGTCAAACACCAGCTGTTTGCAAAAATTTATTACTACACTGTAGTAGATTCTACGTCAGAATGAGAGCTCCAATAGACTCTTTGCAGTCATTCAACCCTCAACGCAACACATTATTTTCACAATCTTTTAGAACGCTACTTGCACATCAGCCTCTTCTCCTTTATATATATTTTAGAATTATTAGCTTCAAACAATAATCCTAATCTTTTTCTTTTCAGATTAGGTTATATATTTTAAAGTTTCTTTTCAGATTAGGTTATATATTTTAAAGTTTCAATCATGGCAGTTTAAGAAACCAAATCAATCTATAAGTTCTTTAATTACTGGATATCAACCTTACAATAACACATGAAGTTATTATGGCTACTAGATGAATTGACCATCTACTTATTATATAAGTATGACATATATAAGCTCTAAATACACATTATAAGCAGAATATGGGTTACAGTTTGAATGGGAAAGATTATATAGTGTACCTGTTAAAAACAGACTCAGATTGGAACTCCAATTTGAGGAATAACTCACAGCTCTTGGTGACTCATAAGCTGTAACAGTCAGACATGATAATGTTGTAATGAAAAGGTATAGTAATCAACAGTAAAGCACTGAACAGAAGAATCACTACAATGCATATTTACTTCTAATCTACTCTGTGAGGAAAATTTAGATGTAACTACAATAGACAAATTGTACCTTTCGTTCAAATAACTTGGCTGTCTACAAGAAGGATAGTCTGGTAAACCTACTTCACACCAAAACAAACAGCCTCACCGACTCACCATTGAATATTTATATATTTACAAGGTTAGAATTAATGTTATGTTTAAATTATGGGGCTAATAAGATAACCTGTACAGGTGAGAGGTGAACACGTCATTAAGATGAAAAAAGTAAGACGTCAATGGCTCAAATTAATTTCATTAGTCGGAAAGGAATCCTATGTTGAAGTGCAATAATTATTAATTGTCTGGCGGCCCCGACGGGAAGTGATAATTCTTTTATGGATGTTGTGTGACGTAGTAAACAGTGATTTGGTTTACACTTTACATCTATGAGATTTGACCTATCGCAAATACTTTATTTAAAGCAATGAAAGAAGCGGCGTATATCATGGGACATGAAGTCCCGCCATGTTTGACGTAGTTTCAAATTACAATAGTATAAAGTTAAGTTGGAGCTACTAGGGCTGAGGGGACCAAACCGACTGAACAATCCATAAGGACCCTCACCTATCCTTTATTTGCAAATATGATTGCACTTGGCCATCTCAATTCCTAAGTGCTTCCAATATTGGATAGTTAATCCGTAAAGTTGTTAGGTATTTTACATTAGGTTTCATCAACACAAAAATTATATATTTAATTTTAAAATTGATTGATAGATGACTATTTTAAATTAGTTTGCTTGTTAAAATTATCATAGATAAGTGTTCGAATTAAATTGTAGATCACATTGAACATGAAGCATGGAAAGAATGTAACATATAAGATTAAAAGAATTATTTTAGAGAAATTAGATGTAGGAAAAATTGTAGTGGGTATGGCAATTGTAGTGGGTAGTGGGTATGAGAATATTTGTTTTGTTCAAAATATCCCCTCGACATTTGTATTGAGCAAGTGATTTCATTTAGGCATTAACGAAGATCTGATCTACTTTCTCAAGTTTTGCAGCGACGTCTAGTGTGTTCTATCACCAGAAAAACAAAGGAAATTATTGTATTATGCAATGTATATAAAAAGAAGGAAGCGAAGCTCTGCTAAAAAATTGTCTTAATGCTATGTATGAACGAGCATCATACCTCAGCTTGCTTGCCAGAAACAATCTTAATAAGCTCTATTTTAGTATATTTTGGTCTAGGTTTTCACTTTGATCCTGTATTCTTGTTTGATGCAACATTTGGTTAATTCTCTGCATTTATCTTTTATTCTGTTTTCAATTCTTTGTGCCACGTATACTTTTAGTTCGTTTGTTTGATGTAACAACATGCAGCAAACACGTTGAAAGGGTTTATTTGTTTTGTCCTGTGTTTCTGTCTTTAAAAAAATTAATCAATTAAGAAAAAATTAAACTTATAAAAATTGTAAAATAGAGAAGGACGTAACATGGGACGTAAGAAGCATTTGACTAATATGGAATATAAGTAAATAATTCACATAAATAAAACTGAATTTGAAGTAAGAGTGTTTGATCGGATTTCTTTTAATGAATTTGGAGTGCCAACATAATAGGCCCAGAAAAAAAAAGAAAAAAAAGGTAAATAAATTAAGAGGAAAATGTTAAATGAAGTACTCACATATCTGTTAAATCTCACATTGAAATGTTTTCTAAATCTTAGATTAAATCAATACATTTATATTTACTAGAATATACGACCCCTCGAATCTGGCCTAGAAGCCATATATGATGTGTTAGTGGATTCAAGTTTACAGACTAAATGTTTTATAAAAAAATGAAATTATTTTAGTTGCCACTGCTTCAAGACAATTGTAAGGAATGTCTTACGGTCTGTCAATATAAATTCATCTCTCCCCTCTATCTCTCTCTCCCTTTACTAAATATCTGTCCGTCTAAAATGTTTCAGTGTTGGTGGCCAATTCAAGACCACTGATGAACAATCCATCCTTCGACACCGTAGAAGAAATGCTATCAAAAGGAAGACGAATGTCTTCCACTATCCTAAAAACATCATCTTTTCACTCATATTCGATCACAGCATCCCACCGATATCAATATAAACGTGGATAATCTTTTATGAATAAGATGCATATCCAATAAAATGTGATTTATAGTTGTGGCGAGAGCTCTGAATGTTAAATGAATGAAGAAAAAAACAAAACTAAAAGTGTTAGGTAGGGGCGGTGTCGGTGGCGGCGGGTGGGGCGGTGGCATTTCAAAATTAAAAAACTAAGCGAGAAAAATGAGAGAGTTAAACTGACTAGGAGGTTAACACGAGTAAATGGCCTTGACCACAATAATAGAAAGCCAACTTTGTTTTTAAGTAGGGAATTTGGGATACACTGACTAGATATGCTCAACAAATTAGAGGTTTTAAATGGTATTGTATTAATTACTTTTTATATTTAATTATTTCAAAAAATTTGGAAAAAAAATGTATTTAATGGGAAATGGGCATCAACTATTGTTATCTTTTCATATATGTCCAAATTTATTTTTACTAGCAATCATATGATAATTATGACTTTCAATTGTCCAATTTTTGATGAAAAGATAAAAGGCTGATTAATATTTTGATTCACTAATTTATTTACTAGCAGTTGTCACAAAGATGCAAGAAAAGTTGGAGAAATTAGTTTTTTTAATGTAATTTCGATGGACAATTTAATAGTCTATGCAAAGAAGGGTACAACTGAGAGATGAACAAGGAGAGATATGTTCGAAGAGTTTTTAATTTCATAGGAGTATGAACTTGAAAATGTGCAATGAAAGATAAAAGGTAGAAACACAAAATCATCTCTGGAGGTGTAATTAATGTTGATGCAATAAATGACATTAATCAATGCTCATGTTGATATGTCGATCCCAGGTAAACTATAGACCCTTTTGCAATAGATGAAAGGAATGTGAAGTCTTGAGTTTGTTTCTTATGACGAATATTCATACACTCAAGAAATGTTCTATTTAATCGTCGAAGTGTCTCCTCAATAATGAAAATCTAAGGTATCATAATTCTAAAAATAAAAATTACACCTCAAATAGGAAATCCAAAATGAAATATATATTAATTTAGATAATACAAAGCCAGAGAACTTAGAGACGTACATTATGACATTGGATTTACCTACTACTAGAAAACATTGTCAATAAATTATTACACAGACATAACATTTACTACACCATTACCTTATTGATCGTATTATTCATTGGACACAACATTTTAATATGGCTTACCAGACACTTATATTAAAATACTCATTTTCTATTGTTTGAGAACACTAATTGCACCGCAGTAAATTACCGAAATGGTAAGTATTTAAGAATCAAGGCTATCTTGCATGCCATGCGACCATAAAAAATGCTAGTTTAACCTTTTGTTATGTCGTTCACTCCTGCATGAAAACAATATCCATTCCTTTTAGGTCCTCTTTCATTTTAATGAGAATGGTTGCTATCAAAGTTAATATAAATATATTCTAATAAGTATTATACTATAATGAAATATTATTTTTGGTATATATATATATATATATATATATATATATATATATATATATATATATATATATATATATATATATATATATAAATACTATATTATATTATACTATAATGAAATATTATTTTTGGAATTCTACTAAATACTATATTATATTATAATGAAAATCTATTTTTGGTGTGTGTATATATATATATTCTAATAAATAATATATTATATTATACTATACTATAATGAAATATTATTTTTGGTATATATATATATATATATATATATATATATATATATATATATATATATATATATATATATATTAAAATTTATTATGCTATATTTATAATAAAATATTATAGTAAATATTTATTTTAACTATTAATATATATAATAATAATATATTTTAATAGTGACAACAATATCATTTATATAGTTATAAATATTCACAATATTCAAAAGAAAATATAAAAATACGTGGCTATTTGCATGATTACATGTAAAGCCATGTGATGAAACGTGGTAGGATTGTGTGGGAGTTGCAGAGGAGGCATTTTACCTTAGTATTTAACTCGTTCCACTTTCACTGGACTTGGAGTTGGAAACAAACATACATACTCTTATAGTTAGTGTGAGCAGATTAATTCTATGTGCACTATGTTTTTATTTTATTCAAACATTTGGCGTACAGATAAAGAGTCATATGGAGTGACAGGGAGGGTTTTTGCATTTTGTAAGGAGGAAGATGTTTGTCATGGCCATGGATTCAAAACATAAAGCCATCGAGTTTAAGATGCTATCATTTTAGAATCTACACATGGGAATGTTTCACTTATTGTGGATGTCACTCTGCACGTTCTTCATGTCAACCTAAGCATCAATGCCATTCCTATAATTGACCAGCCACAATATTTTAGCATTTGGCCATGGGTTCCCTTTACAATCTGTTAGGCCTGATTTTTTTTAACATCATTCATAATGTTGTCATCATTAACCATGCTTGTTTTTCACTCATATCCTCCACTACAGGTTTCATAATAGTGATTTTTCTCATTGGATTCTCAATTATGACCTTTGTCTCCTACCAATTCTGGATGAGCAACCCCATGTTGTACATATTGGGGTTCCATTTATCTAATCTAGTAACAGTTTATTTTCATGTACTTATCTTTTTGTGACTACTAATCATTTATAAAAGAGCCTTTTCATTTGTGGCTTGTTTTCCCTTCTCAGATGTAGTTTTAGTTTTGACATTATTTGATCGTACCAATATACAAAAAATATGAACATTTTAGGGAAACCTCTTGCATCACTATTTTTCTAATCTATTTCTTAGCTGTGATTTTCATTTGGAGACAATATTATTACATTAGAAGGTATGTATATTATATTGCTATGTATAAATAAAAAAATTGTTAGGATATTTCATATTGTAAATTCTTATATATTTTAACCTCATCAGCTCCATTTTTTGTGTTTTTTGAAAAGCTACAGACTCTAGATTTCTAAGAATATAATGTGTTTAGTCATCTATGTGATGAGAATAATAGAAAATAACCAGATTCTAATATCATAGACTAGGGATCATCTTTGCATAATTGTGATGATTCTATTAAAGATTATCTATTAATGCTATGTGTTAATAACCCTGTCAGTATATGTTTCATTGTTTTTTTAAATTAAATGCTACGGATATTGATGCCAATATTTTAAAACTATGGGCTAAAAATCAATAGATAATGAAATCCCTGCATCATAAGTTTTTTATTTTTATGCTATTACTACAAATTTAGTATCTTTTGTTAAAAGATAACATTAGCTACATGCATTAATCTAAACAAACAATCTACAAAACCAATCTTTAAAGCCATCTCTAACTCTTCGTGGCAGTGTTGGGATGGATGCACATATCATATACCATTTTTTGTGTCTTATGAGACAAATTTGGGTGCTTCACCCCACCGTATAATAATATGAACAAACATATATCACTTGAATGAACATTAATATTGGTTTAGTGATCTCTAATTTATTTATAGATTTAAGGCTTTCACAACGCATGTGAAAATTAATGTTTTTCGAAGAGTGAAATTTTTTTTATGAATGTTTCAAAATAAAAAATGAGATAAATTCCCTAGAAGAAGATAATGTTCATAATATAAGAACATATTTGAGGATGGGAAAATTAAAATATTTTACAAATATAAATTTTCATTTTTTACGTCATCACCTCTTATGTCATCTAATAAGTCTTTCAAATATTAAATATCTATTGAATAAGGTGTTATTTATAATTTCTTATATAGGCAAAGGAAAGGGAAAATTTTAAGATGTATTTGCCTTCAATTTTTTATTAGAGTTGCATACATTTCTATTAGTTGATAATTTTTTTTAAAACTTATGAAGGGATCCCCAAACATTAAATAGGAAATCAAATAGTTTGTGATAGAATGCAAAATTTGTTAGTACAACAAATGGGAAACTATCACCATCCTAGGCATGCTACAATATTTTATTGTCCCTAACTAGGTATGGTCAGGGATTTCCAATTGTATTGTTGAGGGACTACACAAGTTAGATGGGAAATTAGGAATTATCATGACGTTTGATTGAATTTTCAAGTATGTCCATTTTTATGTCCTTGACTATTCTTTTATTGTATCCACTATTGGTCAAACCTTTCTTAATTAGATATTCTATCTCAATGAGCTATCTAGATCAATTGTGTGTGACTGTGATTCCAATTTTACTAGTCACTTAAGGAAGAAACTTTCCTACTTCTAGGGTATACAACTTAAAATGAGTTTTACCTAACATCCTAAAATTGATGGTCAAATGGAAATTATCAACAAATATTGGGAGATCCATCTGCTAAATTGTTAACATATGTTATAGACTTATCACTATATCAAATTCTTACCACTTTCTCAATGGTATTATAACTCTATATACCACAATACCACCAATATGACCTTCAGTTAGGCCATTTATGATCAATCATTGCCTTCCCTTTAAACATACCTTCGATGTAGCTTGAATGTATATGGAGTTGATGTCAAACTTTGCACAAGTGAAATTATCCTCCATACTTTCAAGGATAACTTCTATTTGGCACAAGTTGCATGAAGCAAGAGGGAAATCAACACTACTCATTATGGGAATTTAATGTATGTGAGATGGGTTTTCTCAACCTCCAACCTTATAAGTATTCTTACCTAAAGTTGAATGGCTCTCAGAAATTGTCACCAAAGTTCTATGGTCCTTATAAAGTGCTTTCAAAAATTGTTCCTATAACATGCAAGTTGGAGCTTGCCTCCTTTAAAATCCATCTAATTTTTCATATATTATATTTAAATAAGGTCATTGGTTAACATGTTTAAACCCAAATAATACTCTGAGAGCTTCACACTGAAGGCTCTATCCTCTTGTAACTTGAGCCCATCATTTACAAGGAGCCCAAAAACTCTAATATGATACTATCACTAAGATTTTGGTATAGTGGCACAACACACAATCTGAATACATGACACATTCCCCCCTAATTTATTTACAACAATGGTTTCATTAACTCAATATTTGGGAACAATTTTATTAAGTGGAAGGCCATGTTAGGACACCTTTGTCCTATTTTTTTTTAGTTTGTATCAGGTATTATTAATAAAATATCAGACACATATATAATAAATCCTTATGTTTTCTATTTGTAATCATCTCACATGTATGGGAAGTAGTACTTGTCTTAAGTAGAATAACTTAAATAGAGAGTTTGTGCAAGAAGAAAGTTTATTTATTTAATATTTTCTATTGCATAGTATTCAAAGTAAGTTGTGTCTTAGAAGAAACACACAATACTTTGTAATGAGATTCTATCAATTTAAAAACATTATTATTATTCTCTTTCCATTTAATACATATTAATTATAATTCTATTGTTATGATTTTTTTTTTTTACAAATAAATTCTTAACCAAAAAAAAGAAAAAATACATAAGAATCTAACCAACCCAAAAAAAAATAAAAAAAATGAAACATTAAGTGGCCAATGAGTTGGAAATACAACATCATATTCCTATCTATAATTAACATAAATAAACACCAAATAAATATTGACAATGACCATCATAAACAACGAACAAGATAATGTCTTCATGTTGAATAGGCATTTTACATTGAAGATACCATTTAAGTTTTTACCTTTACATTATTCATGTGTCAAACTAAGTAGCAAAACAATTACCCACCTACATATCCTCAGTGAGTTATTAATGTTAGAAATCTTCAATATCAGAGATGTGCTCCTACCCTTACTATCATATTTTTCAAACGTTAATACCAACTCTTCTATAATATAGAGAATACCATTCCTTTTCTACGAATAACCATGTAAATAACAGCAATACATAGATTGCAGATTTGATTGACAAAATCTAATCGTAAACGATATGAATTAAATAATTTTTTTTGGGTTTACACTTGAATTACAAAAACTACAATCATTGGTTACGCGCAGTAAATGGTACGAAATCCTCTACTTCCGATATTCTATTTCTGTATATATTTTTAATAAAAGTGTTTCTAAGCGCCTTTGTCAAATGCAATGAACATGCAAACCTGGTATCAGCCACAATAATCACTGCCTGCTGATTATTGTAAGGACGAGTCCAAATTTATGTTTGTAATTTATATGGAGAACATCCTTATGCTTGTGAAAATATGAATATTGGCTTTGTATTTTAATCTCAAGCTTGGCCCTTGCTAAGTCAACCACAAGTTCGTATGGCAAAGAAAGAAATATTATTAACTCAAACTCGATTTCACTAAAGATTAAAAATAAATAAATAAATTAACTTAAAGAGGATATGGTGGGCTGGGATTTGCTATAAATCGATTCATCTATTCATCACAGTGTTGCATCAGTTTGAATAATTAGCATAAAATCCATCTTAGAATAGTTGAACTAATTAAAGTTGCAATGACTAAAGGTACCAATTCCTAATTTGTTGGGAGAGAGATTACTACCAATTCACCATATGTTTTTACATCGATGTTGTGGCGGGGTGGTTTTCTTAATTTTTAATTATAATTTATTATTATTAATAATTTTATATTTGATTTATATTAAAACTTAATTATGTTATTATTAATAAAATTTATGAATATTTTTACTTTAAAAATATATAATTAATATTAATATTTTAGATAGATTTATGTAAAAAACACCAATAAATATTATTTTTGTTGTATTTATTTTATTTATAACACAAATTTAATACAAAAATATATAATTAACATAATTATTTTGGATAAAATTATGTAAAATATGTCAATATATTTCATTTTTATTGTGCCTATTTCACTTAGAACATAAATTTAATATAAATACTATATTTTTATTTTTATTATACTTTTTTTTTTGTTTAACACTTTTTACATAAATTTGTTAATCCTTAAGAAACTTGAAATGATTAAATACATCCACATTTCATATTAATAAATGTTTAGGGTGAGATAGCTTTACCTTGTAATTATCATAATAAATATATGAGAAAAAAAGTTTATAGAAACTTTCAATTCAATATTAAAATATAATTTATAATTTTCATTATTATAATTAATACAATTCATTATATTTATTAGTTAGATTTATTTTAAATTAATTATTTTTTTATAATTTTAAATGATCCAGATATTTTCAATTTTGAAATTTCTTTGAAATTGTATGAATTAAAGCACTAATTTTCTCGTACAATATTCCATAATGTATGACCAAAGCTTATAAGCATAAGATTGATAATTAGATTTTGTAATTTCTTCTTCTAATTAACTTTTAAAGCAATGAACATTAACCATTTCACTTGTTTTATTTATGCAAAGAATTCATGAAAAATAAATACGTAAAAATCTTTGAATGTTACAGATAAAAGTTAATGCTAGAAATCAAAGCATTAGTTTATAATTTAAATTAAAAAAAATAAAAAATAAATAAACAATTTTCATTAGATTATTAAGATTAATATGAATCATCATTTTAAAATTCATGTTGCTTATACAAGATAAACATGTTATCTACTAATATATAATTTGATAGTGAAGTACTAATTTTTAATTTTAAATATTAATTTTATAATTTACATTTAAAATAAAAAAAATATGGGAACAATTTTATTTTTGTTGGGCTTTTAAGATTAATATGAATAGTCATTTTTAAAACTATTTTATCTTATACAAAATAAACATGCTATTTATTATATATAATTTGATGATAAACTACTAATTTTTAGATTTAAAAAATAGACTAAATAATAATTAAATTAAAGAATAATATGTTTTCATGTTTTATATTAATTTTTTTAATATATTATATAAAATTATTGAATTATATAAAATATTGATATTTCTGCAATATATAAAATATGATTTTATGTGTTATATTAATTTAATAAAAAAAGAATATTCAGCTTTATTGGAGCAACAATAACACCGAGGTAAAACGAGAGGATACAAAACCAATTGTTTAAGAGTTTAAAATATATGCATTCTTAATTCAATATCATATTTGTCCAATTGAAGCGCTAAGATATATAAAAAATCCCAATTACTTGTTTGTAACTGAATACAAGGTTTGGACCGCAGTCATTCCCAAAATAAGTAGAGCTGCCACAATAGGGACTATATACCATGATTTTGAGCAATGGTCTTCCTTGAACTCGTTTACCGACACCTTCCATTTACTGATAAAATGTAACCTTGCCTGTTTTACAGCTAACTCAAATTCAAAATTCTCATCTTCATCAAAAGTAATATCCTTGCAAAGATGATTGAACATATCATCTACTGCTTCATTACTTCCCATGTAGTTTCTAATGATTTTTGCTTTCTTCAATATGGAAACATATCTCTGAGACTCAATTAAGTCGTCCATTATACGTATATAATGGGAAATCACGGTTCTTTCTGGAGAGCATGTGCCCCTTTGGCACTCTTCAAAAGCCATCAAGTTCCGCAAAACCTTTTCTGTCGAGTCGTCCACATCCATTTGAGGAAGGGAAAGCGTACTCTTTCCAATTATCCTCTTTTCAAATCGGGTGTCTCCGGATTTAAACTCTATCCCAGCCCCATGTAATAACTCCGTCCTAGGGTTGATTATCCTATCATCGATAGAATCTTCTCGCGAAGTACATGGAAAAATACGGTCAGCTATATTCCTCAAGGGTGATTGTGCCCGTCTATGGCAAATACTCATATGATCAGCGCCAAAACAACCATCTTTTCAAGCAGTAGCAGTTTCTGTATTGGAACTTGAATCTGTTAGCAAATCTTTAATCACCCTTCTAGACAAATCCAATAGATGGTATGCATTGTTCTTGATATGGTCTTCAAGTGTTACTCTATTTTCATTTTCATCAAACGATTTTCCTGGAGAGAAGGGACAACCTGCTAATGTAAACAAAGGACTCAGGATTGTTGCGAGATTTGAATCGGCATTGTTTCCAAACTCTAGTCGGAGTAGTGTTCTGAGAATGAACAGAGGAAATTGGTTTTCCAACTTGATAATATCATATATAATAGACAAATGCACCATGTTATCCTTGCCGTAAAAAATGAGACTGAAGGGAGTTAGAACGTTTGTCTGTCGTTCCACAAATGACCTAAAGTATTCAAGAGTAAAGCAGGCATCCATCACAAACATCCAGGAAAGCATTTCTTCGATCCATTCAACTGTTGAATTTTCATAAAAATTTCTGATCTCATTTTCAAGGTCTTTGATCTTTGCAACTAAATTATCGAGAGTCACAACGTTGAGCTTTCTCAAGGTTCTATGAACTACTTCGAGTTTATGTTCGTGCATTGCAGAAAATTTGGGATCAGACTTGTGATGGTAGGTCCCCAATGACACAACCGTAGGGACATATGCTTCCGGTTTAGCGTCCATTAAGGGTTTGGGAACCTTATATATACACACATTTGGGGATTAATGTCGTATATTATATTGTTGAGGATCACATCTCCGTTTTACTTCAAAGAGCCATGATTCAGCTGAAGCAGTTAGTCTTGTGTTTGGTCATGGATTTCTGCCATCTCTTCTCTTCCTTTTTAGCGTTCCACTTTGGAATAAAAGAGGTTACAGAACACGACAAGTGCTTGTTAGAAAGGAAAAATATTAAAAATTAGAAAGGGAAGAAATTGAGATTTGTAATAAAGCATTTTTTCCTATGAGAAATAACATTTAGAATTTTAAAGTACTGCAAGTTTTGTAGAACTAGAATTACCAGAAAAAGAAACGGAAGACACCGCACAGTTAAAACTTATTAAATGTCTTTGTCTATTTTAAAAAGTCTTCTATTGTGGGGAAAAACATAAGTCATCCATAGAAGCATCACGTTATAAATGCGACAAAGCTTATCACTAAGATCATCTATGTGCAAAGAGGCTTGGTATGCACACAAATTAATATAGAAAGTTAAAACAATTCTAGATTTCAACGGAGGAAAACACCATTCGGATACAACCTGCAGAGTTATGCAAACATTAGCTCAATACCTAATATATATTTCTTGCACTTAAAGAGTTTATATTACCCTTAAATAGACTTAGAGAGCTTGTATTAACTTTTTAGTTCACTTGACCTACATTAGTTGTTAGAAAAGAATCAGTTTGATGTGAACGGCCAACAATATTGTAGGATCTCTCTTAAGTGTAATAATTTTGTGATTTGAATATTTTTCACTTTTATTAATAAATAAATAGCTTGTACATTATGTTTGCTATAATTCATGTTGGAAGATAAATACAATCGCATTTTCCTATTTTCTATGTATGGTGTGCATTGGCGTGGCCATGTTGCAATGGATGAGGGTCCTTGATAAGGATGCATTTATCTTCTGGTCATTAGATGACAAATATAGAAGGGTGAGTGGTTAATAAACTAAACCATTGTCATGAGTAGTTTTTTCATAGTGACAATCAAATATTTATCTAGTTGTCTTAGACATTATACATACTTTTTGTGCTAGATTTTAATGTCTATGTAATGATGTAAAGGTTAGTTTGATGTGTTAGTAACTTAAACTAATGGTTGCATTAAAAAAATATTGAAAACATATTATTTATATATGAGCTCACCTTTTATGAGAGCAAGTTTGATTGAGAATTTCAAATTCAAGAAATTTTTATATTTGATTTATGGTTTTAGAGAATATGTTTCATGCATAAGTCATTGAAAAAGTTTCGATCAGGATTATTATCAATTCAAGATAAGACATATCCTTTGAATAACAAAACGAATTGGCTTATTTTAATTTTTTTATTATAGTATTATGTTGTTTGATGTTATGGAATCATTAGCTTTTTGTAAATGTAGCTCTATTAATGCTCTTTTATTGGGTGGTATGTTTATTGTGCTAATACTCTTAATTATTTTAAATTTTGCATAGAGGCACAATGTTTTTTTTTATTTTTAAAATTTGGTAGTATGACAAATCTTTGGCCCTTTGAAATCTTGACATGCATTGACTAAATGTTTCGCATGCAACCATTATTAGGTGAGTTAACCTATAATCAGTGTTTTTATGTGAAAGGTCTATGGTATAAAATATCATTGGGTAGTTGAAGATAATAGGATCATCTTGCTTAAAATTATGCAAGTTTTAAGTTTTGAAAAGTAATACGAATTATTATAATTTTTTTTTCTAAATTATGATTTGGGGTTTTAAATTTTTTTTGTAACTACTCAATCAATTTTTTCATCACAAAAGAATTTGTACAAGTTTTCAGGGCCATGATTTCAGTTTTTTCCAATGCTATCACTTAACATTACAAGGAATTTCATGGGAAATTACATGTCCAAGTTCTAGTCGTGGTTAACACCAATTCAATGTTGGATTTGTACTCTAAATAATGAAAATAACTTGATGTCTTTTCATTTTTATTTATATTATTATGTTGTTTGACAACATAAAATCATTGGCTTCCTATAAATAAAGATTTGTTTCATGTTGCTTGAATTGAAATGGATTTATATTCGTAAAGGATATATTAGAATTAAGTTCCTTACAGTTATTTAAATTTTAAGTTTAACATAGTAATAGGATTATTGGTTGTACATGGTTCTCTTTGCCTACCCAACACATATATTTTTCTCAAAGAAGTCTTTACATGGTTATAGGTTGATGTTGGTTTTTTTTGCCAAAGACTTATTTTATACTTTTAATGTAAAATATCACTGGGTTCATCTCAGGATTAGAGGATTCTTATTTTATTCTTACTCATTTTGAGGTAAAAACTCATGTGTTGGCCTGTGAATTATAATTTTTACATTTTTATAAAAGGAATTTTGTGAATGTCATTTCTAAACTTCCAACATACTATTGTGCAGATTTGTAAGGTCATAATATTTTTTACCAAATGTTTGTCCTATCATTTTCATAAAACTATCCATGGGTTGTTCTCAAGAAGATAAGGATTCTCATTTTAATTTTAAACATTTAGATTAAATAAACTTATATGTTGGCCTTTTCATTTTGGAGAATTCCTCTTTCAAAGATATTTTTGTAATATTTTATTTGTATCCATAAACATGGTCATCTTGCAAGACCTTTAGTTTTATTTGATGTTTGCTTCAAAAGTGTTTTTTAACTATTATATAATATACTATAATATTACTACATTATAATTATATTATGTAAATTAGCCAGTCAAATTTGGCAATTAATAATTTATAATGTAAGCTTTCATACATATTCAAGTTAATACACATTAGCACTTAATCTAGACCTATTATTCCACCTCAATCTATCCTAAACACCCATATGGAGCTATCCTTTTCAAACTTTCTATTTTATATCTGCATAAATATTTCAAATTTATAAAAATTGTCTAAGCCTTTATATGCACATAAACTTGATTTCCCTCTTCAAACTATATAATACATAGGTAGCGATCATTTATCAGGTGGCAATTTGAGTTATCTCAGCGTAATACACTCCCCTTTTTATTTATATAGGTTTATAGATATTGAAATACCTATTAGGATTTCAAATTTGTGTGTCATTTATAGGTCTTACATAAACATATAAACATTAAATTTTTTCACAAGTGCATGTTTTTAGCTGCCATAGATGAATGTGCCCTAAATTTCCTATTTTTCTATAGAGGGTATTTAATCAATAAGTATATGATAGTAGTTATAATCAATCCTATCCTAATTTTCATGATCCTAACCCTAATTAGTTACACTCCCAATTTGAATAATCTCAATCACTATCACATCTATTTAAAACCAGTTCTTAGCTTCATATAGTTGGATCATAAACACAAAACAATTATGTATTTTTTAGTTTTCCTAGTCCATCTTCTTTTATTGAATCATTTGTTTTCAATTTCAATAATTTGATTTCATTCTTCTTTTTTTTTTAATTTGTTTTATATTATTTGATTTCTTTGAAATATTTTTATCTTAATCAAAGTTAATCATCGAATTAATTCCATGTTTTGATAAAATTTAATGGTGAACCTATTATTCAATCATCACTTTAAAAAAATTATCCTAAGGTTTAGATAAATTTTAAACTTTTGGACAATAAAATAAATTTATGTTGACCTTAGATATAATGTTTGACACTAAGATAACTTTATCTGGACCTTGTACTTAATATTCATAATTGAAAACACTATTTTTTTACTTTAGATATGATATCTGACACTAAATACACTTTATTTTGACCTTAGATTTTATGAGACTTTACTAATCTTAATACATAAAAATTATCATTTATAGAATCTAAACACCAATTTTTTTATTGCTCTCATTTACAAGAAATCTATGGTTAGGTTGGATAGTTACTTTTTAAGAAGTTTTCATAATTTTCATTACATGTTTTACTCCCCCCAATAATGAGCATCATTAACACTTATGTCAAAAAAAGAATCAAATTGTTGGTTAAAATACAAAGACTATTAATACAAACAAATTTATAAATTCAATCATGAAATATGAACAATAATGGTTATATATTCCAAATCATATAAGGATTACATTACATCGTGTTGATGGTATTTTTTTCTACTCAGTATTAAGGTTACATGGGTCCCTTTCCTATAAACATATAAGCAAGATAGGTATCCAAAAGGCCTAGATTAACAATAAAATTATCAAGGCATTGATCGTCTAAAACCAAACTATTTATATTGGATGTTTAAAATTACATGATTAAACCAAAATATTATTTAACCTTATATATACCAAAGAAAATAAAATAAGAAGAAAAATATTGTATATAAAAAACCAACTATTATATATTCCTGTTGTTACTCCAGAATTATAATATTTATTTCTTTCCCATCACTATCCACCACCATACATGATTTTATCACCCTTTATTTCTTCGTCAACTTAAGATATTGGACCCGTTGAACCTAATCCCATTCCATTAAAAATGGTGAATCAATTTATGAGCCTTTATCAAACCTTGGAACCACAAAAACTACCATATTTAAAAAAATTTGACTTTTTTTATTGCTTCCCATACTAACTTCTCTTTACTATGCTCCCACCACCATAAGGGATCCTTAAATAATCCTCTCACCAATTCACATGCAAGCCACTTTATCACCTTCAATCTACTTGATGACCTCCACTATGATCACCATACCTCCAATTTTAGAATTGGAAGCAACATATCATGCATAAAAGGTATGGCTATACACTTAGAATCCTTCATTTCTTTCACCCTTAAACAAGCTTCTTCAACCTCTTGATAAAAATTGATTAAAGACATAAATATTTCTTATAGAATATGAAATGCTAATTGGAAAACATACCCCATACCATTTTTAATTAAAAACAAACATTTGGGAAAAGTTTTTAAAGGAAACAAATATATTACTGACATCAAACTTACCCTATGCTTAGGCCAGATAAAAAACACCGCCACTTTTTTACTTTTCTTGTTCTATAAAACATCTTGACTTAGGTTGATAACAAAGAGTGATACCAAATCAAATTTAACTTGCACTCTTATACTTTTAGATAGCACTTCTAAAAATTGAATTTCCTTCAAACATCCACCACTTCAAATACAATAACCCAGAAAATATTAATCAACCTCATTTTAGTAGCCTTGCCTATTAAACCCGTCTCCCAACTTTGGCTCCTTCAAACATTTATGGCCAATGTAATTATTTAACAAATATAAGCTCCATTATGTGGGGTGAAACTAAGCTAGGAAACAAAAATCACAATCTGAATGCAATTCCCATATTAAATATATTCAACCTTTTGAGATATTCACATAAAATGTTATTATGAAGCCATCAATTATGTATACTTTCCATAAATACAATCATCATTGTCATTTCTTCCACACAAACTCAAACACAAATCTCATCAGAAGAAAACACAAGTCACCAACTTTTCTTCATAATTTCCTAAATTTTATCAAACTTTAATAAAATAAAATTAGAACATTGGAGGTCCTCCAATTCCACTTGCACATAGTCACTCTAACCTTCCCTAATGTTATCAACCCTAGAAACATTTATTTCCTCAATTCTCACATTGGCTAGGAAATCTGTAACATGATTGCTTTTTTGAAACTAATACAAACACCTACACTCTTAAAATTGATTTAGTTTAATCCAAATAATTGCAAAAATTTTCTCCAATTTCTAGGATTTAGCCTTTTGACCTTTCAAGGCTTGAATAACAACCTGAGAGTCCCCTTTGATTTTCAAAAATGAAATATCGCAATCCAAACATAACTCAATTATTGAAATAAGTACTTGAGCTTACACTTCATTATAAGTTCCATGAAGAAGTTTCAAAGAGATAACTCTTACTAAGGAGTCACTACAATCTTTGATTACACAGCCAACCCCTAAAGCTCCTAGATTCCCTCTATAAGTCTCATTAAAATGTAACTTAAACCAACCTATTTGTGGAGGATTCCAAGCTACTTCATTTTTTCCCTATTATTCTCCTTATCTACTATTGACCCTTTAAGGGAGGGGGGGTTAATATTTTTCCACTTGGAACACATATGAATATACCACTGAGTCAAGAAACCTTCTTTCCTCTTCATTTTCATTGAAACCAATTCAGATATGGATAACCCCATTTCTATTAAAACTACATCTATCAGACATTCCCAATCCTCAATGATATGAACATTTCATTCTTTCAAAATTATCTAAAAGACAATAGCTGGACTAAATCTCCTTAGACTATATAGTGAATGCTTCACATCTCCCATTAAATAAGAGGAAAAGTCCTAAAAAAGAATGGGAGGATAAGCCCAAGACCAATTTAATAAATTACATAACCAAATATAGTACTAATTAGCAAAGGAATAGTTAAATAAGAGGTGATCGATTATTTCTTCCTCTTGTTTACATAGACAACATCTTGATGGCCCTTCAAAACCCATTTTCTTGAGATTGTATTGGGTGAGAATGTGATTTTTAACCACCAACCATGAAAAAACCCCAAATTTTTGAAGTCCTTCATTACCCTAACAAAGCAAATTCACCTAAACTTGAAAAACATCAACTATTTCAGCCATATGATAACCTAATTTTATGGTATAAGCACTAATTTTAGTTCCAATCCAATGAAGTTGAATTTATTTATCATTGATGAATATTTTCCTTAAAATAAAAATTCATTCTAATGCCCTTACTTTGACCTATGGGATTGAAAGATCTAAAAATCTTTTCCACCTATAGACTAATCTTAACTCATTAGAATAATGGTCCGAGTAATCCACCACCTTGGACCCCCGATGATTTTGCATAAATTTTTTTATTTTCATTCATTCAAAATTTTCTACTAGAGGGTGATGGCCATTCTAAGTATCATACCTGAAGTCCACTTTTCTCCCACGATTTACTACCCAAGAAACATGTTAAGATATGATTATTCTACATTTTAGAAAAAAATCATTCATGGGAACATCTGGAAGGATTACATACTGACATAATACTCTTTGGTAACTTAGATCTAAGGAATTTGGTCCTAAGAAGTCTGTATAATAGCCTATCTAAGTCAATCAACATATTTCAAACCAATTTAGCCACCAAGGCTAAATTCTAAAATTGAATATTTTGAATACCTACTCCACCTTCATGTTTCCTTTTACACACCTTTTCCCATTTCATAAAAAGAATTTCTTATCCTCTATAGTCCCTTGCCATAAAAAATATTACATAATCCTATTAACCATTTTGATAAATTGAATCGATGGTCTTAATACAGAAAAACAATATGTAAGAAGAATGCTAAAAACTACTTTAATCAAACTGAGTCTTCTTACCAAATAGTGCCACTTACCTTTCCAATAACATAGGCGAGCTTTAAATATGTCAATAAATTATCTCCATAATTTTAATTTACCTACTCATTTAAATAAAGGGATCCCTAAATAGTTTATAAGAAGCTTTCCCATCTTAAAGCCTAAGATTCTTGCTAAATTAATTTCTTCCTATTTCAAAGAAATGATAAAATAGGTTTCAGACTTAACTTTATTCACTCTTTGACCATAGGATTCTTCAAATTTTTTGAAAATCCTCTTTAACTCTTATGCTTCTTCTCTATTGCCTTTCTAAAGATAGAAGTATTATCTGAAAACTGATGATGAGTGAGATTATGCAAATTATCCATTTTTTGAAGACCTTGTCACCTACCTCTCTCCTTAGCTTCTCTTATCACTCTTCCTAGTTCTTAATGCATCAAGATAAAAAAGAAAGGGGATAGGGGATCCCCTTACCTTAAAACTATATAGATATAAAATAAAACATAATAGACTATCATTCACCAGTACATAAAATTTGGGACTCGAGACACAACTAAAAACCCAATCACACCATTCCAAGTGAAATCCAAATTTCTTTAGAATATTAAAAAAGAACCTCCAATTCACCCTATCATAAGCTTTATTTATTTCCAACTTAACCATCATACCTTTTTTATGGTTATACAAAAGGTAATGAATAAATTCATGACTCACAATTATCCTTTCTTGAAAACATCTAGGAGGCACAAACTCAACTTGTTCTTTAGAGACAAAATTTTATAGTAGTGGTCTAAGTCTATTTTTAATGGCCTTATAAATTATATTATACATCATATTCTGTAAATCTGAGGGTCTATAATCATTAAAGTAATTTTAAGTTTCCCTTTTAATAAATAAAGATAAAAAGTTTACATTCAAATTAGGAGCTACTTTCCTCTTTATTCTAGATTCTTCCACCCTCCACACATCTTCTCCTAAAATCCCCTAGAAATATTGAAAAAAAATAGCTGGGAAGCCATTACAACCTGAAGATTTATCTTTTTCAATAAAAAAAACCACTTTCTTAAGCTATTTTAGTGAGACGGTAGGCATAAGTTTAACATTCATGGCTTTCTAAATCAAAGGAAGAATTAAAGGAATAAACAGAAATTATGAGATTCCCCATTCAAATTATCATATTTATTAAAAAATCTTTGAAATAAATAAGCAATTTCAAACCTTATTTCCTTTGAGATATCAAAAAATAACCCCTACCTAGATCTACCTCCAATGATCCTAGTGGCCTTTCTTCTAACTTTTATTGTGAGATGAAAAAAATTGAGTTTATATCACTGTCTTTAATCTATTTTTTACTAGATATTTGTTTCCAAAAAATCTCTTCTCTAAACAACAATTTTTCATAATCCTTAATAATTGATTTTTCATGATCATAACCCTGAATATCCATCCCCCATTTAAAGAATTTATCATTCAAGAAATGAAATTCAGATTCAATCCTTAATTTTTGTTATAAAATTTTCTAAATTTGTTCATTAAAAATTTTGTGTTTACCCTTTACAAATTATAGCCTTTTACACATGTGATACATTCGAGAACCTAGAGGAAGTAAGCATTGATCCCACCAATGCTGAACAAATTTGAATAAAGGAAAATATCTTATCTAGATTAACTCAAACTTAAATGGGTATTTTTAAAGGGGAAAATCAAAGTCAATTTTCAAATCAATTGGCCAATGATCTGAACCTGATTGAGATAATACCCAATATTCTAACTTCCACTTGCTTTGACTCCAAATATAAGAGATCAAAATCTATTTGATCTAACTAAAGTATTCTAAGACCCAAGCCTCCTATTATTTCAAGTGAACCAATCTAATTTTAGTTCCACATCTTCCAAATTATTCTTAACAATTTCTTAATTATTCTTGGCAATGAAGATTTCAAAATCTTGATAGACTTGATGACAAGAGAGTGTTCCTCTTTGATTATTTTTATCCTTCAAAATAACATAAAAATCACCCCCCACAAAAATAATCTTCTTTTTAAAACATATTTAGAATATTTGAAATCTTTTACAATAAGATAAGTTCAAAAGAGGGTCACGGAGGCCTATAAATATATAAAATTAGAAACTATAAATGTGAATGAAAACTAGATAATCTACATAATTACCAATTCTACACTGAGGATTGTAAAACAACCTTAGTGGGAAAGGAAGACCAAAGAATAGCCAACCCTCTTGATTCTCCTATTTATTATACAAAGAACCCTTACCATATTTACCAAACTTTATTCAACAAATGCTCTACTTCCCCTGAATTTAACTTAGTTTCCTGAATCATCAAGACATCCTGTTTCTCCACATTAAGAAGATGCTTAATCAAGAATCTTTTAATAAGGGAATTCACACCTCTAAAATTACAATAAATTAATTTAATGATTCCTAAGGAGGTAATTTCACCCTCCACATTGAAGCATTAACAAACACTTCTAAAGTACCTTTTTTACCACTCAGAATCTTGCCTGCTATTTTATCTTGTTTAGATTTCCTTCCTGAGTTTTTCCTTGGACCCCAACTAGGCTGGGAAAGAACACATTGAGTTTTTAAAATTGAGATAAATTCTGCTAGAATTCAAATCCTCTTTCGATTCTTCTTCTGTACCTAGCATATCTTATTCTGCAACAAAAAACATCCTAATTTATTCCCTTAATTAATACTTGAAAATATTATAAATAGAGTCTTATTGATTTTGTAAAACCAAATATCTAATTGATTGTGATTCTAGTTAATAAAATCAGAACTCTTAATCATCATTGAAGGAGAGATTACCTCCACTGTTCCCAATTTTAGAATCAACTCTTCTTTTTTACCTATTTTTTGAGATTGGAATGTCCACACTTCCTCATTCTCCTTTCTCTAATCTAATTTATGATGTACTTAGGTATAACCTTCACATATTAGTCTCCATTTAGGTATAACCTTCACATATTAAGTTTGAGGGGAGCTCCTACTTTTATTACAAAATTTCTAAATGTGACCTGGTTGATGACATTTATAACACCTGAAAGGGGTTTTATCCACATTAATCCTTTGGCTCAAAATCCCCTTCCATATTGATGACAATATGCTCTAGAATGTCTTGATCTAAATATATATAAACTCAAAATCCATGATAGGCTGCCCTTCCACCTTTTAATGAATACTCATCTACTTCCAACACATGGGCCAACAAACATCCCATGGTTGATAGACATTATTCACTCCAATATTCTAAGGGCAATCCATAAAATCTTATCTAGATTAGATAAATCCCTTTTTGATTCCTTAGCAGATAAAAATTAGGACTCTAGATTTGAATCCATAACCCAATACCATTAAATAACTAAGAATTATGTTCTAAAACCTTTGCTTTTTCTTCCATAGAATGAAATATAACCAAGAAAAACCTTTGGGAATAAAACTTATCGAAACAAAGGAACCCCAATTTTCCTTGATCCAAGTTTTAATTGCTCATTATGGGGGCCATTTCATAATGTATTTATAGGTTAGGGAACATTATGACAATTGTATAGTCTTAGATGAAAAAGGGTTTGAAACCCATTCCAAAACCCTAGCTTCACTAATCTTCACTCTATCCCCACAACTCTTCCATATGTTTATTTGAATAATCTTCCATTGGATCAACCACTTTAGTCAAAATCAATGTTTGAATCCTTTCTTTTAGATCTACAAATCTCTCCTCCCTATTAGAAATGAAAGAATCGATATTTATAGAATCCATACATAAACTCTTAACTAGGTTCGACACCAAATTCTGTTTCTAGGAAGACCCTAATTTACTTAACTTTTCTTCTTCATCCCACCACTCTGTTTATTCTTAGATCATAGCTACCAACACCTTTTTTAAATCTTTCTTACCATGATTTCCCATTTTTTCCCTCCCAATCCTAATGATTTGAGATTTGCCTATTTCCCAACCCTAGACTATGGAACTGACACCTTTCCCTATGCTCATTGACAAACTTTGTCCTACTCCTCTTTCAAATTCTCCTTTTCCTTCTCATTGTTGCACATCATTTTTCCATCAAAATCAAGGTAATTTTTATCTTGATGATATTTTTATGACCGTATTATATGACAAGTCTTATGATTATGATTATGCTAAGATAATAGATTTGAGTCTAATAATGCAACATAGTTAAGACAATACATTGAAACCAACCTACATGAAATTGACTCTTTGTTATTTGTAGCTATACAAGAACACAATAAACTTTATCATACTAGCACTTATGAAAAATAAAATGATTCTATTGGTAATATTGATAAACCTATTAAGAAACCTATCATGATTATTGTTACATCTACTATTGATATTACTATTTAGATAGATATCAAGGTTTATGGATCCCTTTCCCATTAACATATGATCTCAATGAAAGGGTTTGGTCTATCTTAGTAGAATAATTGCTAAGGCATTAACCACCACTACCTTAAACACAAATATTTCCATTAAGTATATTCAAATATTTAAACTTAATAACAAAAAATAGAGTATATAGGCATGAAGACTATCATAACATATATTCTCCCTTATAACAAATGATAAAACCTTACAAAAAATACCACCATCTAGTCTATCAAGATGACATGTTCACCCCCTACTATCATCATGAACTTGAATTAAAATCTGGACTATTATCAAACTTAACTATAATTGGATTTTTTATTTTGAAGAGCACAATAGAAATATATACAACTCAGTTTACCTAAATTAGGTAATTGATTATTAGGAAGGGAGAGCACTAGAAGATTCTTACAATTTAATTGGTTATAAAAAATATCTATAAATAATGTAAGACTATATGTTATGCTAACATTCCCCCAAATTATTACATTATTTTTAAAAATGTACCCTGTAAACATATCAAAATTCACCTTTCCAAGGGATTTGGTGAGTATATCAAATATTTTTGCATCTGTTGGGTAGTACTAGAACTAGATGTGGTGGTTTAAGACTTGCTCTCTAATATAGTGACATTCAACCTTAAATTTTTTGGTTCTCTCATGAAAAACATAATTCTTCTCAAACTTCAACACACCTTGATTATCACAATAAAGGATAGGTTGCTTCTCCTCACTAATGCCCATATCATATAGAATCAGACATAAACATATCACCTCATACACAATTCCACGTGTTTCATGATACTCTACCTTAGTGGATCATAGAGAAATAATAGTTTGCTTCTTACTAATCCATGAGATTGGTCCAAATCTAAGGTGAAATATGTATCCTAATGTTGAATTTATATCATCAATAGATATGATGTTGTCTGAGTTGATGTATCCCTATAATAAGAAATAAATATTCTTCTTGTATTTAAGACCATACTCAAGTGTACCTCAAACATATCTCCAAATATGATTTGCTACAACCCAGTGACATTTATTTGGATTTGTATGAATCTGAAGAGATAGCTCACAACAAAACATATATCTGGTATGTTATTGTCAAGTAGATGAGACTTCCAATGAGATGTTTGTAGAGAGTTTCATTCACTTTTGGTGAGTCCTAGAATTGAGAGAGCTATAAAACATTCTCTTTTGGTTTTGAAAGAGGTTTATAATATGACATTATGTACTTTTATAGAAGTATCTTGGAATATTTTATCTGTGAGATAAAAATATGATTATGTTTTTACCATATCTCCAAGTCAATACAATAATGGAGTAGCCCTAAATCAGTCATGTCGAAGGATCTTTTGAAGTCATTCTTGACAATATCAACTTGATCTTTTGAACTTCTAGTGATCAAAGATCATCTTCATATAAAATATGAATGATAATGTATGTCCCTACCTTATTTATGTACAAGTTGGAATTTGAGGGGCTATAGGTAAAAACCATGTTACAAAAGCTGATCATCTATCTTGATGTATCATGCCCTAAGATCTTGTTTCAATCCATACATTGACTTGATGAGATGACATACAATTTTAGTATGCTTTTCATCAACAAATCCTTATGATTGGGTCATGTATACTTCTTATTTGTGATTTCCATTTAGGAAATCAATCTTGATGTTCATTTCTTGAAATTTCCATTCATTTTTTGCTGCTAGTGCTCAAATAAATATGATGGTCTTGATCTTCGTAATGGGTGTTAAGGTTTATTCATAGTCAATGCCTTCATTCTAAGTATATCCATTTGCTACAAGTCATGTTTTGTGCTTGTCAATAGATCCATCTACCTTGTATTTAGTTTTGAAATCCCATTTACAGCCTATGGGTTTCTTTCCTATAACAGATTAACAAGTGAGCAAGTCTGATTCTGTATGAGTAAGTCATACTCAACATCCATAGCTTTTTTACACTATCAACTACTATACTCATGAGTGTAAAATTTACCTAATTTCTTGTCTAACACCTTTTTCTAACTCCAGATGAAGTATGCGAGTCTTTGATGATGCTTTACATCCTCTTTGAATGAGAACTCTACTACTGATGTGAACAATTGCTTTACTAATGTGAAGAACTACCTTATGGATTTTCTAATTCTCTAAGATCAACATATAACTCCCCTTGTAACTCATCTTCTCTATGATAAGTCTCTTCATCATCTGAATCAAAGAGTTACTGGTGGGAGGTGATTCATGTTGATTTTTATTTTTGCGTCACTAAGTCAAAGGATTAATCCTCACAAACCACATCTCTACATTCATAGAATTTATTCGTCTCAGGATCCTTGAGATGGTATGATTTTGAGGTAGTGTTATTTCCCAGTAAGATGCATAGGAGTGTTTTTGATTTGAGTTTCTTCCTCGTTTGAGCTAGGACATGCATATATGATGTGAAAACAAACACTTATAAATGATAAATTAATGTATTTTTACCAATCCATACCTCTTCTATTGTTCAATACTTTAGAATATTTATTGGTACCCTATTGAGAATATAAAAAACTATCTACATTGTTTTTGCCCAATATCATTTCTCTAGCTTTGTTATTCATAGCATACAATGAGCCATTTCCATTATTATGTGATTACATCACTCAACAATGCCATTATTTTATGGCATGTATGGAGGAGCCAAATTCTATTTTATACATTTTTAGTTCATGAACGTTAAAAACTTCATTGATGTGAATGCCCCCCCACAATCTGAGTGGAGGTGAAGAAGAAGTTATTTGGTCTCCTTCACAACCTACTAATGGAAGAACTAAAAATGATGAAGGGCCTGACTCTTCTTCATGAAAAACATCCATGTCTTCTGAGAGTATTCATCCATGAATAGTTAGAAGTACTTATATTCTAAAAATGAAGTAGGTAATAATCCATTTAGATTAGTATGAGGAACCTCCAAAAATTTCTTAGAATGAAAGGAGCTTGCTTTGAATGGATCCCTATGTTGTTTACCTATAAGACATCCAGGGAAAACTAGTAAGGAACTAGATAACTTGGGAAGTCCATGTACCATCCATTTTAAACATAGCTCTTACAAAGATCCAAAAGACAGGGGACCATAATGGTAATGTCAAAGAGCGGTAGATTCTACGGTAGAGTTAGATAGAGTTAAACATAGAATATGAAACATCATCCAAAGGAAATAATTTAATTTTAAAAAATGCTCTAGCAAGAACTATTACTTTTCATGAAACCAAGAAGGATTTGATGTTATTATTAACAAGAAACTCAACATTTAGATGATGACTCAAATTTTGATTGACTAATAAGAGGTTGGATGTCAATCTAGGAATATATAATACCTTTGAGAGTGTAACTTTTTGTGTTTCAAGAGGAATGGTGACTTGGCCTATTCCTTCTACAATATACTCTTTATCATTGATGATCCTAACCTAATCTCTAATGGGTTGGTTTTTTAGTGAATCAAATATCTTCTTGTCACCTGACATGTGTTTAGTGGCACCTGAGTCTATCAACCAGATACTCTTCATGGACTTTGAAATTTAGGATTCTAGCACTAAATTTTTATGTGCACTATAATTATTTTCTTCAGCTGTCGCTTAATTAGATCTATTATCTTGTTGAGTTGTAAGATATCCAATCTGCTTCCATTAGTGGGGAGGTATTTTTGAATTATGAGAATCATCATGCCTTGATTAGATTTCTTTATTAGAAGACCCTTATTGCAAGCCATTATATAGGCAATTGTCGATGTTATGTGTGTTGATTTGATAGATATGACATCACCTCTTTGACTTTTATGATTTTTGATGATGTCAAGAATGTTAATCCTAATGTTTCTATAGTTTCTTCTCTAGAATTTTTTTGTAATGTTTTTTTTAAATCATTACTACTTTGAGATAACAACTTTATCTTGAAATTCATCCTTGATTGAGTTGATGGCTTCTTCTTAGTGCAATAGGTTCATGAGATCTTTGAATGACAGTATCTATTAGGAGACATTCAACATCGTGATGAATAATCTAATTTAGGAAGGGAGTGCTCTCATGGTAATTTGGATCAATATTTGGTTATCTACCATCTCACCTAGTGCTAACAATTCCATTTGTAGATCAGTGACTCAACATAATAATTCTTCAACTTTTCCATCAGACTCCATAGAAAGTGTTTGAAGTCTTGACTATAAATGGAGGATCTTAATATTATTTTTTGCCTCATAGATGGTTGCTAATTTATCCCACATTATCTTTTCTCTATCTACATCCCTGATATGTGGGTATATGTCATCAATGATGCTTAACATAATCAACATTAATACTTTAACATTAGTCATTTCATATTTTTTGAGTGCATAGAGATCAACAAGAACCTACATAATCCCTATCACAATGCCCCATAGTCAATCAAATTGACGGATGGTGAGTATCTTCATTTTATAGGTGGCATAGTTTAGCCCTTTGAGAAGTTGGGTGTAGGAAAGAAGAAATTTTAAAGCAGACAATGTAAAGAAAAATATTTTACTTTATTGCTATGAGAGAGAATTACATTTTTTTATACACTGGTGGGAAAATTGAGGTTCAAGATGGGTTTGATAAATATGAGTTGAGAGACAGGGATGCTTCTTGGGTTGTTGAACCTCGTCTTTGTAGTTTACATTGTATCTAACTTTGATTTTTGCTCACATTCCCTTTACCTGGTAGTGTATGTCGAATAAGAAATATTTGATATGTCCTTTGCAGATTAGCTCATTGAATTGATAGTTGTATTAGTCACAAAGGGTTTCTAGCAAGGTTAAGTATAAACCAGAGCTCTCTTGAGTGTCATAACTATTTTCTATGGTCTATGAGTCTCCCTGGTGGCTTTCAACAGTTCAAACACTCCTTTGTATTAGACATACATGGTAGTCTCAGTCATGTTTCAGCTCTTTGGCATTCATTGCTTGGAATTAATAAAATCTAATGGGATGAATTCATGTTTATATTTACATGAACTACTACTCCATTTGTGTTAGATTTATGATCAGAATTGAAACAATCATAAATTTCAACACAATGAATAATGAACACAATAAGATAAATCTGATTTACTCTTTATAAGTCTGTGTTTTCTTTATAATTTATAATTATGATTGAATATTTCTATATCTTGAACAATGAGTAATAATTAAATATACAAGTGAGAGGAAAGAGACACATATCTTAATCTCCATATTGGCAAAGAGACACATCACTTCAATCTTCCTGTCAGCCTCCATGAAAAGTCTAAGACATTGGGCTGGAAGTGGAAACCTGAAGCTGCTCCTCCAACATCAACACTCCCTCTCAGCTAGGGAGGATACTTCAAGCTACATAAGACATATCACCTCATCGTCATGTCAACCATAATGGATGACATCCATCATGGCTCTCTTAGAGTGTGGAATCAAGCTATTTCACCTCAAACATCTCTCATAGAGAAGAACTCATTATCAAGGGATTTCACCTAAAATTTATCTCACAGAGAAGAACTCATTATCAAGGGATTTCACCTCAAACTTCTCTCATAGAGAAGAACTCATTATCAAGGGATTTCACCTTAAACTTCTCTCATAGAGAATACCTCGTTATCAAGGGATTACTGATACTGTGACTCTTTCTCAATTAAGGCTGTATTCTGCACTATACAAACCTTATCTCTAAAGTACACAAATTTTAACATGGAGAGAGGATTGGTGAGAATGTCATTAGTGCTGATATACCTCAACTCAATAGCTTTCCTCAATACCATATCTCTGATATAATGATATTTGATCTCAACATGCTTGGTTATATCATGAAACACTAGATTGACAAAAATATTCACACAGCTCTGGTTATCACAATGAATGATTGTAGGCTCCATTGATTGTTCAAACAATCCTACAAGGAGCTTATGAAGTCATACTACTTCCCAAGCTGCCATACAAGCTACAATATAGTCTGCCTCTAATGTACTCAATGCTACAGATGACTTTTTCCTACTGCACTAGGAAATCATAGTAGATCCCAAATTGAAGCAACATCCAGAGGTACTCTTAAGATCAGAGACACATCTTTCCCAATCATAATCAATATATCCATGCAATTTCAAATTTACACTAGAAGAATATCTCAAGCCATATCCAACTGTGCCACACAAGTATCTTAGATATGCTTCACTGTAACTAGATGTATTTGCCTTGGTTCACACATGAACTGACTAAGTGCACTCACTGCATAGCAAATATCTAGTCTAGTATTAGCTAGATACATCAATCAACCAATCATTTATTTGTACATGCTAGGATTCACCAGATCTAAACTAGATATAGCCTCTTTTAACATCAACAAATTTGACTCCATCGGTGTAGACATCGGTTTGCAATTTATCATACCAAATCTCTTAAATATGTCAATATAATACTTCCCTTGACTTAGAATGATCTCATCTGGTTTCTATCATACTTCTAAACCAAGGAAGTAATGTAAGAGATTAAGATCCTTCATTTCAAATTCTGAAGCTAACTCCTTACATTTGAAAATAAGGTGATCTTCTCTGGTAATAAGAAGATCATCAACATAGAGAACCAAGATTAATGGTTTGCAATCAATTAACTTGAAGTATAGGCTTGAATCAGCATCATTCTTAGAGAAATCAAAGATCATCAAGTATCGATCAATTCTTTCGTACCAAGCATGAGAAGCCTGCTTAAGGCCGTACAAAGCCTTCTTCAACTTGCAAACATGAGACTCCTTCCCATGAACCTCAAAACCATTAGGTTGCTCAGTATATACCTCTTCCTCTATTACACCATTTGGAAATGTTGTCTTCACATCTTTTTGGTGTAATTTCCATCTTTTAAGTGCTGCAATAGCAATGATGGTTCTGATAGATGTATAATGAGCAACTAGAGCAAAGGTTTCCTCATAATCTACTCCCTCTTTCTGAGAAAATCCTCTAACCACAAACCTAGCCTTGTACTTCTCAATGCTTCCATCAGCTGCATGCTTGATTTTGAAGAGCCACTTAAAAGAAACAATAGATTTTACTTTAGGTCTAGGTATGATATCTCAAACATCATTCTTGAGGATGGATTGATACTCTTCAGCCATATCATCTCTCCATAATTGTTGACTAGTAGATTCCTTAACATTAGAAGGCTCAGACTCAATAATTTGACTCGTTAATAACACATTATCTAAGAACTTATGAGGTCTCTTGCTTTCTCTAAGAGATCTTTGGGGGGTTGTATATTTTCCTACTTCTTGCATGTTTTCTTGAGTCCACCAAGGCCTTTTTCATACTATAACAATGTCACTAGGTCCATCAGTTGGTTCCAAAGGCTTAATTGGAACATCATCTTCTTTTCAATCAAAAACCTCCATCTGAATCTCAGGAGTATGGTTAACTTCCATATCCTGAGGAGACTCTTGGTCTTCATTATCTATCTCCATATGAATGCTCTTAGATCTTTTGAATGCAAAATCCTCTTCAAATGTAACATCCCTATTGATTTCAATCAACTTCTAACTTGGATGTAAATTCTTATAGGATTTTGAAGTTTCACTATAGCCTAAAAATATTCCCTTCTTACCAGAAGGATTGAACTTGGTCCTTTTGTCTTTTGGTATGTGAAAATACACTGGACAACCAAAGATCCTTAATTTAGTTACTTCTAGCTTCACCACTATGAAAGATTCTTCAAGAGTCATGTTCTCTAAAATGTAGTGAGGGCTTCTATTCTAAACATAAACAACTATCTTAGATGCTTCAACCCAAAGAAAGATTTTCAAATCTTGGTCATGAATCATAGCTTTGGCAGTGTCTACAATAGATCTATTCTTCCTTTCTGCAACACCTTTTTGTTGAGTATTGTCAGGAACACAAAAATCTCTCTTAATCCTTGTTTCAATGCTAAGGTTATGGAATTCATCAGAGGTGTACTCCCCTCTATTGTCGGATCTCAAAACTTTGATCATCTTCCCAGATAAGTTCTCTACCTGAGCTTTAAACTCTTTAAACCTCTCAATTACTTCTTTAGATTCTTTAGATTTCAATAAATAAATCCAAGTCTTTCTATAGTGGTCATCAATAAAAATAATGTAATACAAGAAACCACTCAAAGAAGCAATAGACATTTGACCATGTAAATCACAATGAATGAGATCTAGAATACATTTAGATCTACTTTCTCTGCTATAAAATGGTGTTTTAGAATTCTTACCCATGGCACAACCTTTGCAAGTACCTTCATGCCCCTGGTTGAATTTTGGAAGACCCATGACCATCTTCTCCATGATAGGTAGAGATTAAAAGTGTAGATGAGCCAATCTTCTATGCCAAAGATCACACAAGCTTGAAGAATCATGTACTAATGCCTGAAGTGGATAAGTGATTAGCCTATAGAGGCTCTCATGTCTAACTCCAATTATTCAAGTAGTTTTGAAGTTGGAATTCTTCATCCACACAAAAACTTTGTCTTTGGAGAAGGCAACTTGATAACCCTTGTCTTCCAAGGCTGAAATGGAAACCAGATTTCATTTGATGCGTGGAACATAGAGAACATCACTTAACCTTAGAGTAATGCTAGATTTTAAGTGGAGAGTAGAGATTCTAATCCCTTTCACTAATTATCTAGCATTATCTCCAATGATAACTTGTTCACTAGAATTTATCTCCATCATGTTTGATAAATTCTTCTTAAAACTAGTGATGTGTCGAGATGCACCACTATCAATCAGCCAAGTGTTGGTGTCGGTAGGTACATTGATTGATAATGCTAAATAAAACAAATATTCACATGTTTTCTTCTGAGGAGAGGCATCATCAAAATCTGCAATGGTGGCTTGTTGCTTAGGCCTAGAGGGACAATGTTTGGTGATGTGACCATACTTTTCACACCTAAAGCATTGGATTTTGGAGAGGTCCCTCTTCTTCTTGAAAGTGGGAGCACCATCATTTCCATTATCTCTATTCGTCTTGAAGAATCCTTTCTTTTTATTCTTTCTTTTCTTCTTAAATGATTGAGTGGCAAGGACATGAATGTCTTCATTGGTATAACTTTGACTAATTCCTCTAGCGACCAATCTAGACTCTTCTCGAATGCAATCTACCCTCAATCGATCAAACTTGGGATGTTTTGATCTTGCACTAATTCCTTGAATGTAGGATTCCCATGACGAAGGAAGGCCATTGAGAGCAAGCATGGTCAAGTCTTTGCCATCAACTACATGATGAATTGTAGAGAGCTAAGTAAGCAATAACTATTTCTCCTTTTGCCATTTTCACATGATGTAGTTATTGCTTCAGTGCAAGAGCTTGGCTAGTGTTGTTGATTTTGTACATCTCCTCTAAGGTTTTAAACATGTCCCTTGTCGTCTTCAACTTGGAGACAATCGGAAAAATATGATCTTTAATGGAGTTAACCAATATCTTCTTCACCTTGATGTCTTTCTTTTTCCACTATAGCTTGTCCATTTGGAAGCAGTAATTAAATAAAGCAAAGGTTTTAAAACAAGTAGCTGGACAATGTCGACGTGGAAGAGTGCCACGTTGGAATGACGATTTGAATGAATATTAAAATCCATGCCGTCAAACCCATCCCATGTGGAAGGTAAAAAAAAAAATAAAGTTTAAGAGTTTGAGGCTTGGGCAAATGCATGGGCTGAGGCAAAATGGTAGAATTTTGAAGTCAAAATTCAAGTTTGAAAGAACTACAAATTGTGTGTGATGTTTTAGTGAAGTTTTGAGGAGTAAATGCAATTATTGCAAATTGTGATTTAAGGGTAAAAGCCTGGCAGGGATTTTTGCGGGGAAAGCAATGTGCTAAAAAAACATGTTTTAAATTTTGAACTTGTAAATTATGTGCCCAGCCCCAGAACCCATAGGAAAGGATAGTGTAGAATCAAACGACGGAGAAATAAAGTAGAGGTGTAACTTAGCAGGTTTGCTAACTTGTAATATGCATTTAGACTTTTAGATCCTGACAAAGATGTGGGCGAAGATAAAAAGGGAAAAGGTAGGTTTTACATTTGTAATTTGCAAATTCAAGTTGAATCCCCCAGGCCATCAGATTTAAGACAATGTATAAAATACTCAAAACTTATGCCACGTGTTATTTTCTTGACGAGAGTTAGATAAACCAGGTGTTATTTGCTATGAAAATCGCTTGGTAGTAAACCATTTTATAGTTTAGAGCCATATTTTGTCCCCAAGTGTGCACCATTTTACAGTTTAGAGCCATATTTTTGTCCCCAAGTGTGCACCATTCAATCTATTTTATATAGGGATGAATATAGTTAAGGGATGCACATAGAGATTTCCTTGAAATTATAGGAGATTCAAGTCATTGAAAGTTCTCTTAATCCTTCAAAACACTTATGACTCTCCTTAGAGTTTGCTTGCCTTCCTCACCAACATTTGCCTCAAAGATTTCCAGTAGTAGTGGTTATCAAGGGTTATCATGTGTATTACCAAGCTTTTATGATTCTCAAGAAATATACTATATTTTATTTTGCCTCATTTTTGGCAAGCCAGTTCACCCAAGGCTGGTAGAAGTCTGTATGCTTGATTTCCATGCCTCTTATTCCAAGTGATAGAATCTACGGTAAACTGAAGTTTGTGGATATTCTGTTATTGCTATGGCAAAGACTACATTTTGCAGGGTAAGCATGCAATCATTTCTAGTAAAGCAAATAGGGGATTTTTCACATTTTAATGTGTCTATTGTAACCAAACTTGTTGATGGAATTAAAGACGTTGGAGATGAACTACAAGGTGAAGTTTTAATGCACAAAACAACTGTAGTACATTCAATGAGTGGTGATGCTACAACTCTTTTTGTACCAACTTCAATTTTGATATTATTGGTGGACCTTGCCAAGTTGTATTGCCCTTTTTCCACTACTTGCTTTCTAAAAATTTATGTTGATCTCTAATTTTCTTGTGCCGGTACTGATTCTACTATACAATTGGTTATAAGAATATCAGGAGATTCAAAAGTCAACAAAATGAAACTTGGATGTTCTCGTTGACCTAAAGAAATCCCTTTACAGTCATTGCACATTGTGAGGGATTTAAAAAATAACATTGTGAGCAGGGCATTTTTTATTCATAATTCCAAAACATGCGTATACAAAGCTGGAGGTGTATGATTTGAAAATGCTAATGTGTTTAATGTCTATGATAGGATTTCTTGTACATGTAACATGTATTTGGTGTGAAATGGTATTGTATAATCTGGAAAGGGCACAATGATCAATCATTCTTTCAGTGTGAAACACTAAAAATGATTATGATTACATTCTATCACTCCATCTTTGTAAGACATACATGATTATGAGCTTCCTAGGTTATGGCCTCTGTATAAGGGTTTCTTTGATGATGTTAACTTATTTATAGGATCTGAGGACAATCAATGTTCAAAATGGTGAGATCTTGTTTATTGTAAATGTCCATGATAGTAGGGCGATGCCGATTTTCATTGATGAATGGTTCATATTTGAAAACATTGTGCCCAAATATAGCTTTTTGTGTTGGGGAATCAAATAGAGAAAGATTTGGCTTCTACAATGATCTTCTACATGTTACTTTTCAAACCAGGTCAGAATGGAGTCAGATGGATTCTAGAAAGGACAAAGGGACAGACAAAAGGAATGTTTAGTAGAGTTTGTAATAGGAAATGCAATTTAAAAAAAATACAAACTTGCAATTTGTTTCCCAAGCTACAAATCCCATGGAGATCTCGATGGGAAAATTAATGTGCAAAAACAAGTTATGAAATATACAAGTTGCAATATGCAGTCCAACCTCCTAAACCCGTCGGTCAACCCAGTGTAAGATAAGTCAACTCAAATGGAGGTTCATGGGAGATTTCAAAGAGGAATGTAATTTTACATTTTTTGAAATGTGCAAATTGCACTCGGATCTCCCAAACCTACTAGTGAACATAAAGTCAACATGAGGTCCCAGTTCAAACTGGAAGTTTTCAAGTTAATTTCAATTTTGCATAATTGTAAATTATAAATTTCACTTGAAGCTCCAATGTCCATGTGGGAACTTTTTAGGGGAATTGCAACTGCAAATTGCAAGTTGAAAAATTATAAATTACAAATGTGCATCTAACTTCATGATTTTTACCAACTTGTAATGTTGTAATTGTTCTCTGGATTCCCACCATTTAAGGAAGTAAAAACTAGAAAAAGTGAACCAAAGTTCCCCATATGGCAAAAAGGTCAAAAATAATGCACTTGAGACCCACAAAAGTTTGGCAATAAGACTAAAAATTCCAAACGAAAAAAAGTAAATATGGAAAAGGCAGGTTGAAAGTGAAAGGTATAAGGGTAAAAATTACCTAAATCTTGCATTTCCAAATATTTTTCTTATACCAAACAACTCCATAGAAGGAATGATGTAGGGTTTTCAAGACCAAGGCGGGCAATTTCAAGCATATCATTCAAATGGCCATGGATCTTTAGTATTCCAATGCCATCATTACAAGGCAAGGGTTACTCTTTGGCTTGTAAAAGAGAAGGGATAGTTGTCTAGAAGTTTTCATCTATGTAAATGAGTGGTCAAAGGTATCACCAAGTGGTTACACATGAAGATAAAAGAGTTATTTTTATTCCCAAGGGAATATTCTCCCTTCAACCTAGCTAAAACAAATTTCTAGACAAGAGGATCAAGGGATTGTTTGAAATATTATCATTACATAGATAGACAGTTGCTTAAATTATTCCCATGTTCTAGTTTTAGCATCTTGGTGGAACTTTTAGTGCTGATTATAAGTTTGCAATATTTCAAACATTTGAGGTGAGAAATTTGTATAAAAAGGGGGCTTCTCCTCTTTGCAAAGGTTGTTCCTTCTAGGTGTTAGGATCTTTTAAATTTTTGAATTCTTGTTGTGTGTATGTTTTGTCTCTCTTGCTAAGGTGGTTGCATTTGTATAATTATTAACAAGATCTGAGAGCATTATATATGTCTCCCCTATTCAAGAGCAAACTCTCCATGATTTTCCCCATAGTAACATTCTGAAACAATGTTTTATGTAGGATTTACTTGCTAGATAAAGGAAAATAGATATGACTTTTACTCTTTCCTATTAATAAAATTCAATAATATGATTTGTATGCTATGATGATAGGATATCTAGTTTAATACTTATGAATGGTTGTCTTCTTGGGCATAGATTTAGGTTATAAACCCATTTATGTATTGTGATTTGTAAATGTATTATTGATAACCTCTTAATGACACCTTAGGTTTATGGATTTGATAGGAAAAAGCATTTGAATCTCTAGTTGTAGTGTATGCTTTAGGGTTTTAAGAATCATTTGAATATTTGCATTGTATTGGCACCATTGGATGTAAATCATTATTGTTAGCTTCCTCATCTTGTATTTTAATTTTCTACATCTCTTCAAATGAATGATTTCATTCCCATTGAAATAATTCTTGATATTTAAAAAACCAGACCACCACACCATGCCTTTATAACTACCTAATTCATCCTTCCCTATTCTACCCTATAAATAATATACCCTATTGTATATTTTAAGTGTTATTTACCTATAAATACATAAATATTGAATATTTGAAATGTGTCTGTATTATATGTTTTGAAAGCCAGCATTAAAATCTTCCATTTGACCCCTTATTATTTAATTTTTTTAAAAAATGAATGTTGCAGTCATATTTACATTTGTCTTTAGTTAATTATGTCTAGCCCAAAGCATTTGTTTATTTCATGTGATAACCCTTCATAGGTGGAGTTTGAAAAATTGGTTATGCCCTGGTTAGATTTATATTTTATGCCAATAATTCTCATGGAGATTGAATTGTAGTATCCCTCCATGTGAGCAAGGTACCCCTTAGGCCATCTCACCTTGGTTCAGGTGTAGCCTGAAGTATCAGGAAACTAACCATAACTACATTCAATCCATTTGTATGCTAAACCCTTCCCTTGTTATAATGACATATCAATATGTTTATCATCCACATTTTCCATTATTCTCAAGTGTGCAAGGTTGAGTGTGAGAGGTGTACAACTGAGAACTAATAGATCCAATCCATTATCAAGTCAATTTCTTTAGCATTTTTATTAACACTGATGGAAACATTTTTTTATCAAAAACATTCTAAACATAAAAAAGGAACTAATGATCCTATCAGTGATTATGTGCTTTGTTACAATACAATGCTTTCTAAAATTACCAACAATTTGAAAGATAGTGAAATACAAGATATCTTGAAACAATTTTTCCTTGAACATTTCTATGATTCAATTATTTTTTAGAAATTCATATAATTTTAGGAAAATTTTCATACAATAAGATATAAATAAGTCAACATGTTTAAACTCACAATGTTTATCATAAGATACTAGACTATGGAAGCCATAATGGTGAACATAATTTCCTTTGATAAATAATGAAATGGATAATTAATGTTATAAGGTTTTAAGTCTTTGAAAAACTAATCTCACTTAATAATTGAAACTAGATTAAATCTTGGAAATATAAGGGTACAACACAATATAACAACACCAAAAGCTTATCATTTTAAACAAAATTTACATAGCATGGAGCCTTTCTAATATTTTAGCTTATTGTTATAAAATAATATATACTTTTACTTATCAAAGTAATGAAGAGTGTTTACAATGTTTTATATTGGTGATATTTAAAGTCTAGTGAAATAATGTGAGGATGTATCTTAAACACTAGTGTTATGAATCTTCCAGTAAATCAGTACTTTGGTGGGTTTGCATGGCCAATTTTTTTTTTTATAAAATAAAAAAATAAACAATAATTAACATAAAATATCTTTCAACATAAAAACTATAATGTTTATTTGGTTTGTTAATAAGGTCATTGGTTGCTAATATATTATCATTTTATGAAATACAAGGAATAATACCGATGCATTTTATATTTTCATTTGGTTAGACATAGAAAGGGGTCAAAACTATTCACTTTTTAATCATTTTTTTAAAAAAAAAATGTGATTCATTTTCAATGTTAATCTTTAATTTTTATAAAACTAAAAGATGTTTGCCAAATATTAAGGTGATTTATAGTGGAAGTACAACCTCAAGACTCATACACAATTATTATTTAGGTAGGGTTTATTTTTTTACTTTGTGTTTGGTGTTCTAGACTATATTTAGATAAGTACAATCTAGGATCAATCTACTATGTGCAATGTTTCTTCAAGTTATTCAAAAGGTATAGTAGGACAATAAATTAAGTGGGTTTTAGGTAGGGTATTTTTTTAATGCTCTGTTCATTCATCATGTGCCATTGGTGTGATGCAAAATCATATGTCATTGACTAAGATGATGATTTAAATATTACAATAGTTGAAACATGGTTGACAATATTTTTTAATAAGGCTAATGCATTAAAAATTGATAAGAGGGAAAATGATGTTTTATTTGATTTCCAATGATGTTGTACTTGATTAGATGGTTGATGAATTTATTTTTGGTCCAAGGGTTGATAACATATTATCAAATGCAATTTAATGTTAGAATTAATTAGATATTTAATGAAATTTCTCAATATGGGCAATGATGTCAAAAATATTTTCTTTTACTAGTTATAATTTATGACTTTACATGTTTCTCTTATATTTGGTGTGTTGTAATAATTCAGTATCATTATTTAAATTTTTTAGGATGGTAGCACGTGAGGTTAAGGAGGACTATGGATGTGACATTTTTACTTTATATTATATAAATATTATTTCACATTGGCAATCCTACACTGATTATCCAAAGTCTACAAAGGATCATAAAAACGTGGGAGATAGATGTAGATGTAGATTTGGTTTTTATGTTTATAGAACATTGGAAATTTATGTAAAATATTTATAGGTGGGTGGATAGCAATGATATTATTAAGTATACCATTACATTAGAATATATGCATGTAAAATTACACCCATAATATGTAATTCTATAGACATGGTTTAAATGATATTTGCATTGTCACATTGGGCTACATTTTTAGATTGCTACCATGAGAATAGTTTTATAGTAAGATTGTGAGAATATTAGGTTATTTAAATTCTAAATATGTGGAATGTAATTATGGGGTTGATTTTGATATGAATTTTACGTCACAAATAAAATGGTGTGATTCCATTTTTCTTTATTGTGATGTTAAGGGGTTCGTTGGAGCATAGAGTTCTGTAGTATATGGATTAATAGTTTTGTGCAACTATTTCGTCACATGTATTTTATTGTGAATTTGGATTACTAGGTGACTAGAATAGTGATTAGGTTTATTGCATGGATGTTAATGAGGCTAGTATAAATCTAAGTAAGATTAATAAAGCTGAATACCCATACATATTTCTAAAACCATTGATTATATTTTTCATACTCTCTAATTATAGTTCATAAACAATACGTGACATTAAATTTATATAGTTACAATATTCCTATATTTATGGAGATTATCTCTCTACTGAAAATTCTCCCTAAAACCCTATAATTAAGCAAACTCCTATTTATGATATATTGTTATAAGAATATGAATAGTATATCTCAACAATATATTCAAACCTATATCATAATATTGTTAAATAAAAATATTCTGATTAACATACTAACAAATTATATTTACCTCTCGGTAAATATCAACCTTTGAATACTCAAACATACTATTCACCTCTTCGTCAATACCCAACTTCACACAATGTGAAAACTAATCCCAACATTCCCCCCATAGTTTTTACATGGTAAAATATATCTTGATTTCTAATTAGAGCATGCTACCTCGATGTGCTCATAATATTTTCTACATACATGTGTCATCACACGTCTCTTCCTTCACACTCATCTATAATTAGTTTTATAGTTTCATAAATAACCTTATAAAATGGTTTTCAAAGGTTCACCAATAACTACAAAATTGTTTTCTCAGGTTCACCACTAACCTTACAACATGGTTTTCTCAGGGTTACCAATAACCTTATAGAATAGTTTTCTTAGGTTTACCACTTACCTTACAGAATAATTTTCATAAGTGGACTAACCTGACAACATGATTTTCAAAGTTTTATCACTAACCTTTAATCATGATTGCTACAATGCTTTTTAGATCAATATTCTCTAATGTAAATATAAAAAAAGGGTTATATGGGAATATTATTCACATGTTAATAGGTACAATTGTTCTTATTTTTCATAGATGCTAAAAAATAAATATAACTACCACTACATTGAAAAAATTAAAATAAAACATCACATAAAATGTCACCACATCATTGGTGCAACCCCATTTTTGGTGACTGAAAAGAGGCCATTGAAATACCCCCTTCCTCCATGTATCCCCTAACCTCCAACATTATTTTTCTCACTCAATATGTGTGTTGAATAAGCTTATATTTAATTTTTTAGAGGGAGATGCCCTCCATAATTTGGACATAATGTATAAGTGAAAATGTGTTTGTAAGGAATTTTTATTTTATTTCATAAATTTGACTCTATATGACATCATGACTCAATAATGACCAAAACAATTTTGCAATTAAAAATTATAAACACTTAGAATATTTGATAATTTTGAAGCCTAAAAAAAATTAATAGACTCTTTTTGCATAAAACTAAAATAAAAACAATGTGACCTTGAAATATTTTAAAGACTTTTAAAAACCAACTATATAGCATTAAGCTATTTAATACTTCATTGAAGTAGACTAAAAACATAGAAGACTGATCTCTAAAAAAATTGACACTATTAACTAAAAAACAAAAGGATATTTATGTAGAGTGAACCCACTATGACTTATAAAACTATGTCTAAAATAAAATTTTAAAAACCAAGAACTAGACCACTAAATAAAACTCTACCATGCTATTTTTAACTCTATACATGATTGATTTACAAAACTAACTCATAAAATAAATAATGTAAAATATAATAAACTGATCTTAAGAAGTAAGAGACTTCAAAATAATAGCTACTGGAGAGGAGAGCACATAATTGTCATGTTTAGTTATACACAATTTCATGGATGAAGGATGTGCGATTATCACGTTTGAACTAAGTCATGGGTCAAACTATGATCAATACATAGTTTCCAATATAAATATTAAATTATATTCACCAAGCATGAAGTTATATACAAGGGTTTTTATTTTATTTTTTTCTTTATTTTTAAATATTCAAACATAAGTTGTGGATATCTATTTGAGACATTGAAACTAATTTAGATCCACCAAAATTTGAAAACCACATATGATGAGATGTCTCATGAGAACCACAAAGTTGTCATCTACAAGTACAAATATGTAAGGGATGATTTTTTTAATCCTTTCATAGGAGTACACACAATTCCAAATGGTGATCTCTTAATGTAAAATACAATGCATCGATCTGAAAATAATTTACGTCATTGACCCTTACCCTTCAACTAATATTTTATGTAAAAGTGACTTATAATTATGAATAAGACAAGTATAAAAATGATTCCAATAATGCCAAGCATCTATAATATCAGCTCATATAAACCAAACACACAAATTCCTAAACAATCGACCTTTCATATATAATGAAATTTTATGCATAGGGAAAAAATAAAATTATAGTTGCCTCTCTAATATTTTAAAATTTCATCACTCACAAGAATAAGACCATAAAATCTCTGATACTAGATGATGAGGCTGGTATATATATGAGCAAGATTGACATAGCTAAATACTCATAATTTTTTTAAACCACTAGTTATATTATTTCATACTCTTTAATTATGATTAATAAACTAGACAGGACATTAAATTTATATAAGAACATTATTACTATATTTATGGATGACATCTCTCCACTAAAATTTCTCCCCAAATCCCTGTAGTTAAGGAAACTTCTATTTATGATATATTGTTACAAAAATAAAAAATATATATATCTCAAAAATATATTCAAACGTATATCAAAATATTTCTATATAGCAATATTTAGATTAACAAAATAACTAGTTATATTTACCTTTAGGTAAATATCAACCTATAAATAATCAAACTTACTATTTACCTCTCTTTAGATACCCAAATTCACATAATGTGAAAACTAATCACAACATATATATGAGATGTTTCACATGTATATGCTGATAGGGAAACCATTATTATTAGCAACACAATAATTTCAAGTTTAGAATTTGGACCATAGACTGCTAGGTCAAACTAAGATTGGATACTTAAGATTAGGTATATTGGATCAGATAGATATTATGTGGACCATATTTGATTTTACCATGAATACATCACCTACATTACATACTAAAATGAGACCCTATAATAGGAGGAATCCCATATGTAGTGTTACTTAATTGGTGGATCACTATTTATGTAATAAATTCCAAGGCTATTTGGATTACACCATCTCAGAATGTCCATGCACATTCACATTATTACATAACACATAAAATGACAAGCATATTTCAAATGTTATCAGGGCTTAAATGACCAATGAAATCACTTAACTACTTCATTGCATTATTTATATGATATTTAACATCTAGTAATGTCCCCAAAAAATCACTTTCCTATTTAAGGACATAATTGTTGTGAGAAGAATAATGCCTATTCACACTTCACAAAATATTATAGAGCATACCATAAAAATTAAACTATCACATACTATACGATGAAAAGACCAACCTCCCCGTAACTTATGACATAATTCATCAAAAGGGGGGATCAACCTTCCCATGATTAGCCACACTATAAGAACTATGAGATTTCACAATCACTTAGTATTTTGTATATCATACCTTTAGACCACACTCCTTTTCAACTATTATTTGAATCTCTTTGGACTAAATAATTATCTATAATAAAAAATATATTTTAGGATGCATTAGTAATGATAACATATGAGTTTAATTATAATATCTACATCATTAACAAATTTGTATGTGATGATATTTTTAGATGTTTCTATATTATGATGTGTCTTGTCACTCTCTAAGTTGACCTTACCATTTTCAAATGTTTAGAATAATGTTACTTTGAAGATTCATATATTTTGCATCCATGTTTGAGCTCCCTTATATATTTACACTAGCATTCATCCCTTCTATAATACTTTCTAGTCCCCTTGGGTATTGAAACCATTTCCCTCTTTGGTTATATGACATTTCCACCAAACTTGGATCCTTCTTGGCCCCTTTCAGATTTACTTTACTATTCTCCACTTTTCAATCCTTTTTGTTACCATTGGGTGTTACAAATATTAAAAATGCCCCTGGTAGGGGAAGAGCTAAAGGTTCAAATAAGGAATTAAATTATTCAACCAACACACTTTATTAAATTTAATAATATTATAATATACAGGGAGTTATTACCTATAAGTTTTGATTTTATGATCCCGCAACAACTCTCTAAATTATCCAGCTAAGTCAAATATGAATATATTATTAATTACAATATATTCATTTAACCAATTAATCTATAGTAACTTTACATATAACCATGGTAATTAACACATGGTAAATAATAAGTAGTATTTTGCCACATGTAAAACAATAATGTTATAACTATTTCCTAACATTCACACCCTAGTTCTAACATTGGGCGATAAAGTTGAATGATGGTTTCGACTTATAATGCATTCAATTACAAACATGTGATTTTGAAAATCCCACCTTATTGAAGAATGCCTTTTTAAGACTTATTTGAAGCTTATAATTAAAAAAACTAAGAATCACAAATGACACTTGACAATGACTTTGGCACTTTTATTTGCATTATTGACAAGAATTATAATACTGGACTTATGATAAAAAAAAGTTGACAAAACACTTTTAATCATAAAATAAATGACTTAAAGATAACCACTTATTTTTGACAATATAGAAACCTATAAAAATAAACACATACCTAAAAATAAAAAAATAATTTTTTATTTTATTTTATAAATACCATGATTACCTAAAATCTAAACAAGATATAAATAAAATTTAAAAATATGACTATTAAGCAAACCTAAAACATAAACCAAAACATAAAACCACTAATTAAACTAATGACACGTCTTTTTCTTTTAAAAAAAAAAAAACTTAAAACATATATTGATGAAATAAGCCTAAAATAATTAAAACTAAATAATAAATAGATAAAAGCTAAACCACCCTAAATCTTAAATACAATTTAAAAACAATGAAATACAAAAAACTAAAAATAAATTCCATAGTCCATAGAGACATTGATGATGGTGAATGAGAGAAGATGGGCTTGGATGATAGAATGGAGGTTGGAATGGATGTAATGCATTTGATGGTGTGGGTGAGCTTCTAAGGTTGATTGTCTTCTCCATTGAGGATATGGAGACAACTAAAAAATTCAATGGTATGGCACCTAGGTTTTTCTGTAAGTGCTAATGAGAAAAGTATGAATTCACTTTGTTGTTTGAAGGAGGATGATTTGCATTGGAATGAATTTACTATGGATCTTCTTATTTCTTCCATAGAGTGTAAATTAAGACTTATTTTGGGGATTTGATCACCATTGGTGGTTAATATCTATGTCAATTGAAGGAATCCAAGGCAAATAACATCGATGCACTATTGATAGGTAAAACCAGATCCAAAATATAAAATTACCATGTGGAGTATAAAATATCTCATTGCAGGACCTTGTGTAAACATCTTCAATATATATATATATATATATATATATATATATATATATATATATATATATATAATAATTTTTTTAATGAAAACTGTGAACATAATGGATTCATAGACTATAGAAGAACACAAACATGATGGAAGATTAAAAAAGAAAGATGAAGATAGATAGAGAATAATAACAACTGTGCATGTGATTTATATTGCAAATAATTGTCAATGTGTAAGAATAGTGAAAGGAAAAAACAATTACTCTTATATGCAGTCTGCATAGTATATCTATTGTTTATTTCATTTTTATGTATATCATAGTGATTGAAAGGTACAAAGAGGTCTAGGATGGCCCTGCTCTGACACCTGATATTAAAAATGCCCCTAGTGGGGAAAAATTGAAGGCTTAAATAAGGAATTCAATCAATCAACCAACACACTATTAATTTGAATACTATTACATTATATAGGGAGTTATTACCTATTAGTGGGGATGTGATTATCATGGCAGTAACTCATTAAAGTAACCAGCTAACCAAATATGAATATATTTTTAACAATAATATATTTATCTAACCAATTAATCTACAATAACTTTACATATAACCGTGGTAAGTAACACATGGTAAATAGTAACTAGTCTTTTACCACATGTAAAATACTAATATTAGAACTATTTCCTAACAATACATAATTCCCTATTGTGTGTTTCTATTTTATCCTCACTTGGGTTCTTTTTAGTCCCCTCTATGGTTTTTACATTTTCACCTACTAAATAAATTATCCTATATATAATTTTTAATGAAAATGAGTATGCCTCTTTTACATTCCCAAACCTTATTGACCTTGCCACACCATATACACATATATAATATCATGTACACAATTTAATATATACCTACAAGCCTATATCCCCAATTATAACTGAAGTAAAATATTCCCCTCTAAAGGACACTTACTATATTTCTCTTGTGTACCTATAGATTTACTCACTTACTAATCAATGTCATCATATTACTCATCCATGTTTCTACTTTGAGTCAAACATAGGTTAGAGTCAATATATTAGTTTTTACTAAGTTGAAAACTATAAATCTTTAATAATATATGTCTTATGTTTATCTCAACTCATATAGGTCTACTATTTATTAGTGTTATAATATTAGAGCCCATTATTTGCCCTATAAACCCATATAGAATAGGAACATATAAAAAAAACTCTTGAAATAAAGAAAATAAAAATGATTTAATCTCAAAATTTATATAATTTTTTTCAATCTAAAAAATAATAATAAAATATTTGATCATATGTATATCATTAAGATGTCCCCTACTCTAATTTTAATCTCAAATTCCATGGCTAGCCTCTGCAAAGAGATACAACTTTATTAGAGTGTAATATGATAATAGAATAACACATGACACCACCTATCTATCATTTGTGTTTATTTCTTCTTCAAAAATGTATGCAATCTTCATAGTGTCCATTTTATCTGATCAGTCCCAAGGAATGAAGGAAAACCCATATTTTTCCTTCTATGTCCCTATGGAATACATTTTTCATATAAGTTTCCATTAACTTTGATGTGTCTAAAAGAACAAAGTAAATTACATGCAATTGTCAAGACTTTTAATTTAACATTCCTTTTACAACCTTCATGAGATATAATTTCTACTTCACTAGTTAGCTCAATGCATATCCTTAAAAATAATGTTACTAAAAAGATATCAGGAACCCCTGAATTTACCTTTTAAACTTAGACTTATATTATTTGGTCTAGTAATAAGTAGGTCAAATTTACCAAACAATAGTCATAGGTTCAAGTCTCTATTTCCATTAATAGTTAATTGATTCCTTTTTCTACAACCCCATCTATAGCCCTAGTTACCATATTAAGAAATAAGGAAGAATATAAATTTATTAAAATATATTCATGTTTTACTTAACTCAAGATAATAAAATAAAAAAATCAATCAAAATTTCATAGGTATGTTCATTACCTCATGGAATAATTTTGGCACAAACTTTCACACTTCATTTTTTGTCACTAAAATCCAATCTTGTAACAACTACCACTAGAACCAATGAGGAATAAATTAATATATGGGATGGCCACATGTAGGGGTATGCATAAACTTTCATACTATTTTTATTAGATAACGTAAACATGGGTTTTACAGGGACCCAAAACCACAAAAGTGAAATAAAGAGTTTTAACCAAACCTTACAAGGCTGAATGAACAAAAACAAAATGTTTAAATAGAAAAAATGAGAGAAGACACAAAATGTTAATTTGGGGGACCTTCCTGGGTATCTTCCATAGAATAATTTTCCTTTGGTGGGAATCTTGTCTTGTCTTTGGAGGCTTTGGCTCTAGTTAGATTCTCGAGACCCTTAGCTTGTTCACTAGGGACAATCATCCTCAGATGTTTCCTACTTTTATCCTAGGGGAAGGGATACTTAGGGGGGACCCTAGGGAGATTTCAAAACCTAAAAAAGTGGATGGGTAAGGTATACTCCACCAACACATATGTCATGGCTTCCTTCGCCATCTGGTGAAGTTTGTTTTAAGCCGAGATCAAATTTACCAAACCAAAACCCAACTTTTGGACCTTTATGTTGAAACTTTTCACATTAATTTTTTTTTTTCATGATCCTCTATTATAATTTCTTTAAATATTTTATCATATGTATAGGGAGAGCTAAGGGTGATGGATTTCTATTTAGGGATGAAAACATTTTCAAGGGAAGGTCATCAAGAGGGGAATGGGACAAGCTATTACAAGAAGAAAGTTTAGTTGTTAGGAGGGTGATCATAGAGGTATCCCCCTATAGGGGGCCCTCTAGGGAGTCTTCCTTAGAGGAGGATCCTTTAGTGGAGAATGACTATGCTTTACAAGGATTTTAAGAAAAAATAGGTAAGGATGATCTTGAAATTTATGAAATTATTTAGCAATATGAAATGGTGAAAAAATATCAAGGTGTACTTACCTTCTAGGGTCATGTACCTCATGACCTATAAGGAGATTTCGAGCCAATATTTAGTAGGTCAGTATGGGGAAATCCCTTTTTCTCAATTTACATAAATTCATTGGTTCCAAAAAATAGTTGTAGAGAATTTTATATATTTGATTCATCCTTGTATTCTTTTCCACCTATGTAAGCCATTCTTGTGAATTCTTCTATAAACTCTTTAGAAACATTAATGGAAATCCCCCTCATGAAAACCTTCCTTCTCAACCAAGTAGCAATGAAATATCTTACCACCAAAGAATTATGCTTGGTGATATACTCCATATACTCTATTAGCCTAACTATTTTGATCTTTTTCCACATATTTTTATTTTTAGAAACCTCTTTGTAGGATGTTGGCTCCATTTGGTCTCTATCACCACCCATGATGATAGGAGTTGTAAGGCTGGAAGTAAGAAGTCAAGGGTTGTAGATGCTATAAAAATAGATAGATCTTGTGATATGAGGCATGCCCTAAAAATCCTTTCAACCATAATCACATTCCTTTACATTGAAATGAAATTAGGACTAAAATGACATGATTAGTCCCTTTAAGGTGAAAAACCACATGTGTGAAAACATGATGGATTTAAGTGGCATGTGTACCTTAAGGATGGATGACAGTAAATGTCATAGGGGGAAGTTTCCCTCATTATGATAGATAGTTAAACTTTGGAGTTTCACTCTAGTGTTGGCCAAGTGTCCACCACTCCATTACATTTATTAGAAGTATTGATGAGTTTAACATGAGGAAAGGTGTGAAGGATAGACTTTAGATCTTCAAACAGGTCCTTAATAGTATGAGGAGTGGTTTTTTCTTCTAACACATTAATAATATTAAGTGAATATCCATATACTATAACTCTACTCTTATTAAGGCTCTATGCAAGTTGAATACCATAGAGAGAAACTTTAGCTTTAGCTAGATGATTAGTCTATTTATCCATGGGCCCTGCATAGGCTACCAACAGTTCACCATTTTAATTTCCTATAATTCCCCTCCACTAGCTAGGCTAGGGTTAACTTTAGAGGCTTCATCAAAATTAAATTTTATCCACCCAATCGGAGGGAATTTCAAATTCCTTCACTTACATATGATGTATTTTATGGAGGAGCTGATGACTTATTGGAGATTCCAATTATTAACGATGAGATGTGGAAAAGAGGAAGTAGGCTCCTTATCATTGGGAGGAAAATCCTTCTTATTTTTGAAAATGTCTTTACAAAGTCTGGAAAAGATGTTCTTTTACTGATGCCTTTTGTTTCAAAACAAACTATCATTACAGGATTTTTAGATGCACCAAAACAAATGGTGAAGTGAAATATGCCAAAGGAAAGACAAAGATGGGATATTTCACAAGGTATTCCAATGCTAGATGAGATCCAGTATGTTGTTCATCTTGACCTAAGTTAAGTTTAAATGACTAAGAATATTTTTGAATAAATTCAAGCTAAAAGAGCATTCTAGAAATAGATGTTGAGTGGATTCCTTCACCTTTTTTCAAATTAGGTATCTGTTGGGGATGATAAGTCCTATTTTTGATGTTTTCTATAGTCAAAATTTTGTTTTGTCCTGCTAGAATAAAAGGTTGATCTTAGGGGTTAGATTCTTTACCTAGAAGGTTTTCTAGTGGTCCCAGTTGCTATCCATATTAAGTTTAATGGCATAACCCATGGACACCAAGTACTTTCCACTATCTTCTAATCTCTAAATGAAAAGGTTATCATTTTTAACAAAGGGGATATATATATATATATATTAGTAATAATATGGTTGAGATTCAGGATAGCTTGTGATTCTTTCGAGGGAAACCGTTCACTGGGGATGTCTTTCTAGCACTTCCTTATAGCCTTGATTTTTTATTAATCCTTGATCTTGGACCACTACATATATTTGATTTGGCCATACCAGCCCACCCAAGTCTTTTATAATGAGAGGGGGGTGGGAGGTAACCATGCATCCTCCCAAAAATGAATTTTCTTGCCATTGCCAATTTTCCATAAGATGACTCTTTTGAGGAGGTCTTTGTAGCACAATATGGCCTTCTAGAAGGTGGACCCTCTAGGAAGTCCTTCCTCCCATAGGAATGCATCTTTTTCTACACCTTCTAGGTATTTGGCCTTGAGAATTCTAGTCTATTGTCTTTATCTTTCATTCCTCATCAACCCATTTTTACGAATAAGGCTTTGTTCATTAAGCTTATACTTCTTAGGCCTAGACATCCATTTTATTTTGGGAGACATACCTTTTCTTAAACAATTATTTTGAATCTAAAACTTTATTTTCTTCATCTTCAAATAATTATTTTTGGATTTAATTGATTTTAGATTTGACATTGGCTAGCATTTTGAAAATTGACATAAGATAAATAACATTGCTCTGATTTGTGGCATTGAGGAGTTGAAATTTACCTACCTATATGAGATGGTGCCCTTTTCACCCATCTAATCTCTCTTGAATATTATCAATAAGAGGATTCTAAAGTTGGGAATCCTTTTTTCTAGACAAGAGGGGAATACCTAGATGGTTAGCCGAAAGAGTGCCCACTTGACAATCTAGAATCTTTGCAATCATTTTCTACTAGGTGGGAGGAGTGTTTATGAATAAAAGGGATATATTTTTAAAAGTGATGCATTGATTAGACACGTTTTCATAATTATTAATGATGTATTTGAGGTTTTTAGCTTCTATAGTTAAAGTGTCACCTAGAATGATAGTGTGTTCAACAAACTATTGGTGGATAACACGATTCTTGTTCTGAATAACCAAGATTGCTTTTATGTAACATGAACTACAAGCCCATCTCAAATTTCTCCCCAAAAATTTAGCTATTATGATGAAGAGGTATGTCGAGAGGGGTTAACCTTATCTTATACCTTTATAAGCATGGAAAAGCCTTTAGGGTCCCCCTTTATAATAATGGAGAACTGGGGGGTAGCAATCCAATTATAAATAATTCTAGATATTTGGATCATATTAAGGTAACATCAAATTATATATCATCTTTCAATCTATAGATTGATGAACTAAGACAGTGGGACCCCTATGAAAAGGTCAAGGACAATTTGAAACCCAAAGGGATGTTGAATGTGTCCTATGAACATGAGCTTGGTGACTTTGATCCCATATACACCAAGGCATCTACTTACATTGAATTCACCAGAATGTTAAAGTAACACAACCTGAGACATGAGTCTAGACTAGAGATAAATCAAAATATGGATAATAAATGGTAACTGGGACCCATGCAATATCATTTTATCACTTTAGTTTAGATTTATTGTAAATATTCATGATATCTTAGAACTTGGACTTTTGTTTTAATCATAATTCACATAATTAGTTTAGATCATCTTCATCTTTCATAAGTGAACTATTAGGTCATGTTTGCTCCCAACAACCAAACATTTAAATTATAATTTTTATGAAATAGTTCATTTGTTTTGATGATCTTCCATCAAACATATAAATAATATCATAACCTATAATTCATGTAATGGATTTTTTAAATTTAGAAATGAAAAGTGTTTGTTAAACACTTTTAACACCTATGATACACTTTCAAATGTCCATAGGCATAGTTTCACTGGCACTGGAAGGAAGGCCTTAGCTAAAGATTTGTGAATTTGTAGTATCTTTTCTTATTTTGGTTAATTTTTTTCAAATATTAGTGAATCCTTTGTATATTTATGTTTTTCTTTGTATTCATAGTTTTAGATTGATATTTAGGCTTCTTTAGTTAAAGATAGACATTCTTTAAAGATTTATGATAAATTGTTTCAAGGTAGTTTAAGATTTATAAATTTATTGTGTCCAAGGTTAGTGATAGAATTTTTTTTTCAAAGATTGTTTGATTCCTTAAAGATTTAGGTTTATTTGAGATTAAAAGTGTAAAGACCATTCACATTCATCACTTTAGACTTATTTTTGAGCTAATTAAGTTAAATATAGTTATTCTTTGTATAAATTTGTGTAAGATTATCTTAGTGTCCAAATCTAATAATTATTCTTTGAAAATATAAAATTTACATGTTGTATTTTAAATAGGATTAAATGTTTACAAGTTGGAACTACCAAGAATTAGGACTAGGTCATGTTTAGAGACAAGCCTACTTCTTCTTTCATTAAAAATTCATAAGAAATCAAGAAGAGATAAAGGTAAGTGAATGGTTCTGAAATCCTAGACTACTTCACCTATTCATGGTGCTCTTATTTTTAATCCCTATCAAGGTATGGCTTGGTTAGGTGGAGCTTCCATCAATGTTCCTAGTTAGGTAGATGACTTAACTAGAAATTGTGAGAAATATTTTCCATATTTTAGTCCTAATGGTGTGCTTATTGTCAAAGAACATATCAAAAGTTTTAAAGTTTATTTAAGACTTTTAAATGTTATCCATGAAGATGTTGCATGAAGATTATTTCCATTTACATTCAAAGATGCTACATATAATTGGTTTCTCAACCTTATTTAGAATCATATTACTAGCTAGAATTATTTTAATAGTATTTTCATAAAAAAAATTGGAAAAATGATTAGTATTTGTATCCTTTATAAATAATTCACCACTCTAAAAAGAGATTCAAGTGAAATTATTAGGGCTTTTAATGCTATATTCCAGAAGATGTTTAGCAGGGCCATAGCTCCTTATAGACCTAATGAAGATTTAGCCTTAAAAATCTATAATTATGCTTTAGATCTCATGACTTATGTTTTTTTGAAAAGGTCTATTGAATTTATAAATACATTAGCCGTGCCCTATGTTGAAGCTATGACAATCAATGATAAAATGAAGTGTCAGGGTCAATTAGCATATGCTATCCCCAATGTTAATCCTAATCTACTTATGATGAGTTTCATTTATAATGACAATAAGAATATGCCTACTTTAAGAAAACACCAGTTTTGAATCAATTACCCTTGAGTCATGTTCATGTTAGTCAAAACCTAGGATTCTTGAATAACAATAAAAATGGATCTCATCCACTAAATCAAAGAGCTTTGGTGCTAATAGATATTAGTATTACTCAACTTCACAATTTATAATCACCTAAAAGTGTGAATGAATCCATACTCAAAATGGTTAAAAAATTAAGCACAAATTTATTTTAGTTGTAAAACTAAGAAGTTAATATTGGGGAAAGCTCCAATAGAAATTACTCTTATCAAAGGTTCAATAGACATAACAAAAAGTTTCACAACAAAAATCATAGCAAAAATAATAACATCAATGAGTCATCTACCAACAAGAATAGATCTTGAGATAAACATATATGATGTAGATTTAGCTAAATATTGTAGAGTTCATAACCCTTTAACGCATGGTGAAATGGATTCTATTGAATTTTTCAATGCTTTTGATTTATTTCAAGATGAATTAGATATGTTTGAAGGTGGACGTAACAAAGAAAATACTACAAGTGCATTTGCTTCTTCAAAGTCATCTAAATATGTTGATGCAACTCTCATGGTGGAGACATTTTATTTTTGATTATAGGATAAGAATGAACCCAAGGATAATATTGAAGATATTCATGCTTTTTAGCAATATGTAAAGAAGACTTATCCTCTAAATAATATAAAGTATAATCAACCGTTAACTAATTCAACTCCATCAAATAACTTTAATACTCCTCTAGATCCTATATCAGACAACAATCTAGAACCTCCAAAGGGGAGTACTTCTATAAATAGTGTTGATTCATCTAGTTATTCTATTAGGGTTGTATATAATATAGTCAAGGATATGAAAAATATTAAATATAATATCACTTTACATGAGTTGAATAAAATTACTAAGTAAAGAGATTTGTTTCCTAAATCTCTATCTAAAAAGCCTAGTAAATCACCAAAGGTTGTAAATGCCAATGTAGTGATGTACAATAATAAAGTAGAAATTCCACTTTTTTAACTAAAAATTAAAAATTTTGGTAAGAAATTATATAATTATTTATTATATTCAGCTGCTTCTGTCAATATTATGCCAAAAGGTATTTATGAAAAAATTGGCTTGACTCGAATTAAGTCTAATAGTGTAGTCACTAAACTAGTCAAATCAAGATTCAAATTCATTAGTGAATTGTTGAATGTTTATATATAGCTTACTATAGATCCAAGGATACAAAAATTTATAAAAATTAAAGTGTTGGATATTCCAAATTCTTATGGGATGTTACTCAGTAGAGACTAGACCAAATATTTAAATGGATACATGTCCACTAACTATTCTCATATATGGATTCCATTGAAGGGAGTTCCCAATCAAATTAGGATAAAGAGGGAACCAATGATGAAACACATGATCACATAATATAATATAACAAATGAAAAGGTCAACATGATTAATTCTGAGATAGGAGTTTACACTTTTGACTCTTCTAAGGTATGTGATTCTAAAGACTCTCATGCTATACCTAAAATGTGGAAATTATACTTTGATGGTGCTAGATGTAAATCTAGATGTAGAGAAAAAATTTTTTGAATCAATCCCATTGGGAAGAAATTTAATGATTACCATAAACTTTATTTTTCTCTCACTAATAACTTGGTAGAGCATGAAGCTTTAATCTTAGGATTATACTTTTTTTTTTAAAACACAAGGTCAAAGACTACTAGTGAATGTTTATTTTAAACTAGTGGTTAATCAAGTTAGAAGTAAGTAACAATGAAAATTATCATATCTTAATAAATATATGTTTAGAGTGTAGGACATGATAGAATACTTTTATGCTTTTAATATTGTCTCCATTCCTAGGGAAGAGAACAATCTTGCTAATGGGCTAGTTTTAGTTGTAGCCAATCTTGTATGAAACCAAGATTCTATACTAGAAAACCTTGGCATATTCAGTCCTTTGTGGATTGGTCCATATGAAATTGGTGAAAATTTAGGAGACAACACATTCAAGATCAAAGACCTAAATTTACAAGACAACTAATGGGAATACCTCAAGCACTACTTCTCTTCTATACCACCCCAAGTTTTCATGGAGTGATTTGTAATATTAGTTATGGTTAGTGTAGGTATCCTTAGATTAGTTTCCTTTATTGTTTCTAGCTTGCAAATAGTGTTTGTAAATATTTATTTGCTTGTTATTTATTATTTGCCTTTTTATTGCTTGTTTCCTTTAAATTTGTTCCCTGCTTTTGATAAGCATTTTTAAATATAGTTTCTTGCTCCAATACATTTATTTTCTCAAATAAACCTCTCAAATCAAGAATGTAGGTATGAATCCCAAACACTAGTTGACTATGGATTCTGAAAATAAAAAATTTATGTTATAGCTTTGAGAAATTGGTGAGGGTTGATGTCTAGGTACATTTTTATTTAAAATCTTAAGCCTTGTTCTTATCTAAGTTTGATTCTAATAAGGATTGCACTTGTAGGATGAAATTTTAAATTATTTAGACAAAGTCATGTTAGCACTTAAAAAACATTATTGCCTAGGATGAAGTTTATGACCAAGGATGATTATTTGAAGATAAAATATTTGACCAAATCTTGAAACCTAGATAATTTTGGTTTCAATTTGTTTTAAATGAGCTAAATATACTTGAAAAATACAAAATATAAGAGCTTTATTGAAAATTTGAAATATTTATAAGCAAATGTGATTTTGGTAACCTCTACTGAGGCTATGGATGCATGGTTGGTAGTGTAACAAGTCCTTGAGGGGAGCCAAAGGTATACTTATTGAGGTTATGGATGCCTGTCTAGAAATAGAGCAATTCCTAAGCCTTCCCTTGTCTAAAATAATGATTCGTAATGAATATATAAATATTCTAAGAGTTAATATTAATCATTAAGGTCTTGAATTCTAGAAGTTATTCTCTAAATCCCATGGTAATCAATTAACGAACAAAAACACATACACAACATGACTAAGTTTTTTTGTTTAAGTCTAATTTTGCATGTGCAAGAATTGTTTTAATCATGAATTGATATTAATGATGGTACTTGACCATATGAAATAAGCAGTCTAGATATTAGATCAAACAATTAGTATTTGAGTTCTAATATTTTGCAATGTTTCCCCCAAAAGTCACTATTTGTTGAAGTCAACATACCCCCATTTTTGAAAAATGAGGACCCTTGTTCAATTTTGAAAATTGTGTTTTAATTTAAAATTCAAATTGATCAAGAGTGCATTATTTGAATATCATGGTTCTCATTATATTTACATCTGACATGTCAACATTCAATTTTCATTTCACTTTATATAATATTTTTAATGTTTGATCTTTGTTTACATGTTACAAGTTTGATGGAGTCCCATTCAAATAATCATTATTCAATATTTTGTGCCTTAAATGTTAAATTAACACCTATTTGATTAAGTGATGTGATTTCAATTTATTCTTATATATTAACCTTTGGTCACAATTGATTAATTGAGTTTAGGTCTAAATAATGTTAAAAAACCTTAGCTTGACTATGTTAGCCTAAGTTCTTTTGAAATAGATTCAAATTCATGTGGGATCATATTCGTACGGAAATTTTTAGTACTTTATACCTAGTTTAGAAATTTATCATAAGTCCAAATTGTATCTATTAATTTGATTAATAACTTAGTCTAAAATTTTATATTAAGTTTATACATATTTCCTAAAACCTTATGTCTTTAATTTCATGACTGCAAGTACTAGTTAAACCTAAATATTACAAATGTTAATATATCATAGATTGAAGCAAAGATTGATGATTCATGGGTAAATCCAAAAGTCAATAATTCAAGTAAATGATCAATGGTACATGTTGGTTCATGCAATGAAGATCTAATGGTGAACAAGGAATGAAAGCATCAAATGTCCTATAAAGGAACATGAGATTGACAA
>JARHVA010004501.1:810000-887500 GCA_037957365.1 Torreya grandis
GTGTCCTCCCAACTTGTTACATATCTAACTTGAGACTATCACATTAGGTTATCAAAATTAGGGCATGTCAACTTCTTAACCACATGATACTCTCAATTAGGTTAACTCATGTTAGGTTTTTACAATTCATTGTAGGTTGTCACAATCATGCCAAAATATATTATGTTTTCATGCATAATGGAAATAAAGTGCCAATCACATTACATTGACACAATATGTCAAATATGTTTATAAGTATTATTATGCATTCCTTTAGTTCCCGTCACAACAAATAAATCAATTGATTACATAGGTTACTACCAATGTGTAACACTATATTGTACTTCTACCAAACCAACCAGAAATAAAATCTTTATCGTAAAAATATTTACACTTAAATAAAGCATCTAAGCCTATTGATTAATATACATCACCACACCAATGTTCTATAATGCAATATCACTTACAATAAATCATTAATTCTACCATATTAGTATAGGTAAACCATTGATCTATCCTCGATGATTTAAAAAATGAAATGGTTTTGAAGCTTGAAATATTTGACATAAGAACTCATTATTGAACATATACCAGACACACAAACTATTTTTTACATACATATAAAAGTTAATTAATGTTACATGCTCACAAGGCTATACAAGGCATGTAATGATGGGTTTCAATTGAGATGCACTTGTTGATATACACTCTTTCTATTTAAAAATCCCCATTATACCAAAACATTACCTCACACTCCATGTATGTATGTATGTATGTATGTATGTATGTATGTATGTATTCATGCATGCATGCATGCATGTATGTATGTATGTATGTATGTATGTATGTATGTATGTATGTATGTATGTATGTATGTATGTATGTATGTATGTATGAATTTGGTGTATAAAAGGGTGACCATGAATAGACTTAGATTTTGTAAATACTATTTACATGACCAATTAATTTTTTGAAAATAATTAAAATTTATGTAAAATAAACGTATAAATAGTAAATAAATATAGAGTGCATATCAAACTAGGTTGTATCAATTATTCCACGTTGACTTCTCAATCATAATTAGTTCATGCAATTAGGTCAATTCATGATAGTTTGTCGTAATTAGGATAGATAACATTAGTTTATCAAATTTTAGATGATATCGAGTCCCAAGTCACATTATAACAAATATGGTTCATATAAACATATGCGCCATTATAAATTACTTGTGCTCCCCTTATAATGATTAATTTAATTGGTTGAATAGGCCAATATCAATTTGTATCATTATCATGTGCTTCCTAAACCAAATAGGACAAAAATATTTATCCTAAAGTTAATAGCGCTTACAAAAACTATATGCGCCCAATTCCCAATATACACACCACCATATTTCAAACCCGTGTTTTATAATGCCATAGTGTTTATAATATATCATTACTTATATCAAATTAACATAGGTAACCCAACGATATGCCATCACTAATTTTTAAAAAACATTGGTCTTAAAGCTCACACTATTTTACCTAATAACACTTTCCCAAACATACAATGGGCAAACAAAATATTATCGACATTAATGTGCAAGTCACTTAATGTTGTCTACACAAATGATTACATTAGTCTAGAAGTGATGGATTTAAATTGAGCTACACATGCCTATCTAAACTCTTTCTCTTTAGAAAACCTTTAATATAATATTATATCCTCTCTAATATATATATATATATATCTTTTGAAACATAGTCATTAACAAATTACACAAAAAGAATTTGTAAAGAATTTATAAAGGATTTTCTCAAACTTTTGATGTAACAAAACACTCTCGAATATAAGTTCACCATGACAATATAAATTAACAAAATAACTCAAAGAGACACATATTTTCATTGAGATGAGACTTGTTTCAATCATGTATCAGGTAAATGAAACAGTTTAGTGGAAGCTACAATTTTAATTGAAATATGTAACATGCCACTAAATTTTTAACATGTATTTATTTGGACTTTTATAATTCCATCCCTTAAAAAATTGTATCATTTCCCCTCACCATCATTACACAACTAACCTCAAAATATTTCACCACTTTCATGTTTTGTATGAATTTAATCTTACACACGACTTTTTCATTAATCAAACACACTTTAAAATGAGTAAATATATTTTTAATCCATTATGATGCAACCACATATGAATATACTAATTAAAGAATACTTTACACTATGCAACTCATAATTACACGACATAGATTCATTATTTTAAAAAAAAAAAAATACTTAAAAAGAGATCACATATACTAATAGTTAATGGTATAAAATTAGAACACAAAGAGACACACCCTCAAAAATTCCCATACGCTTAAAAAAAAATAGTCCAACACTGTACTGTTGGTCTCAAATGATTTAACTTGAAAAGTTTCTCTTAAACAGTAGCAAAGATCAAAATTAACTATTCGTCAAAATTAAACCTTATACTACTTTCAATCTGGAATCAAATCCTTTTTGTAATATAAGAGACGTATTTACATTAATAATTAACCATCCCTAACAATGCTTCATAATAATACATTACAAGACATTACATTAAACCACCATTTGATGGGTAATTAAACATTAATAACCCTTCCAAATCTTATTTAAGTCCACATAATATCCATAATAATTTATAACTATCATTTATGACGTCAACTTCCCTCCGTTCCTATGCGTTTTGGCCATTTCATTCCATTCTTTAAAACGGCTTTTTTAAACAATGCCTATCGTGACGACATTATTAAAAAAAAACCGAATTCTGGTGAAAATTTATGGAGGCATGATAGATATTTTAAGTATTATAATTTTGGAAATTATCATGAAGTTTTATTTGATCGGTACAATATTACAATTTTTAGATGCAATTTCAAGTTGATATGGATGTTCTCATTGTGACTATTTTTTTAACACGGAATATTTAGTTACATCCAGGGTATATTTTTAATTTAATTATTAAGGTAATATATATATATATATATATATATATATATATATATATATATATATATATAATTATAAAATTGTTTAAATATAGTTATATAAAAATTGTTAAGAGATAATAATTTTTAGTATTTATTTTAGATTTGTTATTTATTATATTGAGTAATTAATTTATTGACTTCTTTTTAAATTTATTATCAAAATATCTCTTCAATTTAGTTGGACCATTATTTTGGTTTGTAAATAATATTTCAGTGAAAAAGGGGCTCCAAACTTGACGTTATATCTAAAATATTACAATTTTTAATCGAATTTTTCAAACAGAGAGAAACAAAATCCCATACAATTGTCAAATAAATACAAACATAATTTCACCTATTAAAATTTAACATCTAATAGACATTACAATCCATCACTATTATCTAGTTTTTTACTGTAAATTACACCAATATATACAATAAAATATCAGCACGAGTCTTACAAAATCTCTCTCATATTTTAGGAATTTTAAAATAACACCTTAAATTTGATTAGTTATTAATTAGAACAGTTTTTAAAAAACTTACTTATTTGTAAATTATTGGTGAAAATTTGTATTTATACATTTGTGAATTTCTAATGGTCCATGTTCTTCCTCTTTCTTTATATGCAATATTTCTCTCTCTCGCGCGCGTCTTTAGATTCATGTTAAATTTTTCTTAATGTTATCTGCCCCATCATTTCAATTTTTGTCAAGTTAAAGTACCAAATGATTTTTTTAAACTTTTATAATATATTATTCATTCCATTCATCTAAATGAGACGATCACAAAATATAAGCAATAATCAAAATTTTACACCCAATCAACCCAAAAAGTTAATCCCTAAATCTTGAGCTCTGAAATCCTAATCCATAAATTATTTTACATGATAGTGCCACATAGTAAGGACTGATGCTAAGGTTTCATCACTCTACCAAAAAAAACCCTAACAAATAAGAGATGGAGCATAAAATGCGAATAAGTGAAGCTTTATTTATATTTATAGGGTTTTATTTAATCACAAAGTGAGCCGACATGATTACAAAATGAGCATTATGCAGTCTGACATGGGAAATAATTAAGATAGATAGATTAAAATAAATCCATGATTGGATCATCTCATAGCTAGATTTTATCATCTTAAGCCCTTGAATTAGACTCTGCAAAACTAGACACAATTCACCGATGCAAAGCCTAATCATGGGTGGAGTATAAATTTTATTAGGATTCAAATTTAACACTATCTATAACATTCTTCAAAACGTTAATCCCTAAATCTTGAGCTCTGAAATCCTAATCCATAAATTATTTTACATGATAGTGCCACATGGTAAGGACTGATGCAAAGGTTTCATCACTCTACCAAATAAATCATAAAAAATAAGAGATGGAGCAAAAAATGCGAATAAGTGAAGCTTTATTTATATTTATAGGGTTTTATTTAATCACAAAGTGAGCCGACATGATTACAAAATGAGCATTATGCAGTCTGACATGGGAAATAATTAAGATAGATAGATTAAAATAAATCCATGATTGGATCATCTCATGGCTAGATTTTATCATCTTAAGCCCTTGAATTAGACTCTGCAAAACTAGACACAATTAACCGATGCAAAGCCTAATCATGGGTGGAGTATAAATTTTATTAGGATTCAAATTTAACACTATCTATAACATTCTTCAAAAGAGAGCGAATGGGTTTTTGACGCAACATTCTTAATTAGGTGGACAACTATTAAAAGTTCCTACCGTCACAACCCATTTTCCATATCATACTATGCCTTTAGTAATTATGGTAACTCTTTGATTGCGTACACAAAAATTACTTCTCAAATGTTCTTAGTAGTAATTTACTCTCATTGGCTAATAATTTTACATAGTTTTATGAGTTGCGACATTTAATCGGATCTTGATCATCACGATTAGTTGCTATGTTGATGACCCTACTTAAGATTAATTGCCATTAATTTTAAGTGTTTGTTTGAAATTGAAGGTAGTCTTATTATTCTACATATATTTATGTATTGATTACATAAATTGATTATATTATATTAAAGTAAGTGTATAGTGTTGGAGGATAAAAATGAATTATTTGTGGATATGATTTTTTTGACATTTCAGAAAATTGAACTTGTATAGATAATTTGAAATAGCTACATTAAAAATTTGAACATGCAATAAAAACATGAATTGTAACACTTCAAATCTAGTTTCCAAAACATTTTTTTAAAAATGATTAAGTATAACTAAATTATAGATCTAAAATTTAAATATGAACTATTAATTTAAAAAAATAGATTAAATAGAGAATTATGTATCCCACAATTTTTTTTACAAACATTTAATATTGTTTGAAATCTTTTGCTAAATATTTAGATAAGATTTTATAGTTTATGACCTATATATATTTATCAATAAATATTTTATTATTATTAATTTTGTAAATAAATAGATCTTGAAAACTGATAAAAAATAAATAGTCAGTCGTGTGGCTCTCTTAACTATTTAAAAAATGAAAATAATTTTCTTTTAACATGTGTAGAATTAAGCCTAGTTTATGATCATATAATTTGTTTTATCTTTGAATGAATGGAAAATAAATTACATCAACATAAATAGGTATGCATATTTTTGGCATGTAACAGCATAAAAAACTATAGTTAGAAATCAACATAGTTTAGAATTTTAAAATAGTCTAAAAAATTATAACAATCATATATTTGAAAAGAGGAAATTGTGATCTTCATCATAGTAATAAAATTTTTGTTGAAATTCTATGTACATTTGATAATGGAAATTATAATCTGTTATTTTCTAACATAGCTCTCAGACTTATTTGAATATTGACAGATCCAAGCCTTCGGCTTATGAATCCATACTAGTTCTGAGCGAAAAGGCATGAATATTGAATTAAAATCTATAATCCATATGCATTTAGTAATATGTACATGTTATAGTATAATACATATGCATTATGTCATAATGCATGTGTTATGATGGAACACATATGAGTTATAATAACACATATGTATTATACTTACTGTAGACAAAAAAATTAATTTTCAATTGCCTTTTTTTACCCAATTCAAGAAATTTATACCCATTGACATTCTTTACACACTTCTGCAGTACATGTAAAATAAGAACAAGAGCTATCAAATGCTTTTTTCGACCCCACCTTTGAAAAGATATCAACTAATCAATGGGTGATAGATCCTGTTCAAAAAAGAGAAATAAGCTGAAGAACAAAGCACTTGAGCACATGAGGTGAAGGAAAAACAAGGTATGAATGAAAACACTTCATTTAAAATAATGTATAAAAATTATCTCTGATAAGTCAAATACCGTGTACAATGATTCAATAGACAAAAATGAATTCAGTAGTGATAAAATTAAAAATAATCAATTTAATAATGATGGAATTGACAATATGGAATTGAATAGTGATGAAATTGACAATAATAAAATAGATAATGTTGAAGATTCACATTCAAAATACCTTTAAAATATATAACTAGTATATATATCCTAATAAATTTATGTAAAAGATGTCAATAAATATCATTTTTGTTGTATTTATTTCATTTATGATACAAATCTAGTATAATTGAGAAATACTTAACTTCTATATTTATATTTATAACATAACATATAAATTGAATTAAATTGATGTGTTCAAATAATTTAAATAATAATATTTTCATTATATATATATATATATATATATATATATATATATATATATATATATATATATTAGTTTTGGTGGGATCTTTACTCTGTTTGTTTTTAACTAAAGTTCTAACCAGTCTAAGACATAATTAGGGACAAGAATGTCAAGTGATCATCTGTCATAAATACCAAAATTATTAATAATAGCTAAAATCAGCTTGAAAATATTAATGAGTGGCTATAACATTCCTGATAATAGCATCAACGACCATAATCACACCAAAAATACAAACCATCAACCACAATCAACCTCTAATACCAAACTAAAATTTAAACTTAGATGATACTTAAAATAACTAAATCACTTTACCAACTTGTCCACATTTCAACCACTTAACTATTTATAAATTATTAAAATTATTTACATAATAATTATTTTAATTTAAAACAAACAATTTTCTATCTTAGTCATTTATATCTAAACTTTTAAACATTTTTTATTTAATACAAAACCTTGACTAAAGTATACTTTCCGGAACTTACCCTATTCACATCCAATTCTCAATACTATGATTGAGCTCTGTTTTTAAAATCTATGTCGAGTTAGTTGTAGAATATCACTATATGGCTTCCTGTTGACGAGGGAGTTTCAAATTCATGGAATAAGTCTTCAATGCGTACAAAATGTTGATAGAGGTGGATTCACTAAGGATGATGTGTCTTTCGTTGGACGTTAATAGAGTTATCCTAAAAAAATTGTCATTACTATAGGCTTTCAAACAAGAAGGTGCCGCAGTGATATCTCTTTTGTTTAGGTTATTTCCTGTGGCAAATCTAACTACATGTTGTTGTTTTCATTGAATTCTAAGCGCAGATAAAATCCAGCCTCTTATCCTTTGCCTTTAAACTAACACAAGCCTTTTCTTCCTGAATAAGGTTTCTTAGGCATATTCCCTGTAAAGTGGTTTTAAATCGTTCGGATACTTCAATATTTTTATAATCTCTGTCATGGATGTTTTTTGAGGTGGTTTTAAATGATTGTTAGATGACCCACGGAAGGATGCTTGAGGTATTTCTAATGGGTTCTGATGAAATGAACACTCATAAAAATTGTTCAAAGTTTTCTTAGAACTCCCAGTGTTTAAAATTTTTTTTCGAACTCCATTGAACTTAATCACATTTATGGATACAAATCTGGGTCCCTTTCCTAGACATTATTACCATAAATACAACATTAAAAATATTGAGAGGGTAACCGCTACTCATTTCGTCATACACATTCAAGTTTTACAAAACTAAATAGTATAATATTTAATGATTTACAATTTGATTCTTTTCAATAAATCATGTATGCATATATTAATTAATTATATTTTTATAAAATTTTATAATTTACTTTGTAGTTAAATTTTATGATATTTTTAATTTGATATTAAAACAAATAATTAAATTGAAATTTTGTTAATAATTGTTAAATAAAAATAATTTATTAAATACTATACATACTAAAGTCTTTGTCAATTAAAAAAGCTGTTAAACCTTGAGAAGTTTGAAATAGATTCACATTTCATCCTTCGTATTAACAAATGTTTGGGGCTAAAATAGCCTTACCTTATAATCATCATAATAAATATATGAAGAAAAATATTTATAAGAAATTTCAACTTAATATAATTTACATATTCATTATTATAATTAATATAATTTACCATATCTATTATTTAAAGTTATTTTAAATTAAAGATTTTTTTATAACTTTAAATGAGGGAGATATTTTCAATTTTGAATGTTCTTATAAATTGCTATGAAGTAAAACATCACTTTCCTCCGCTAATATTCCATAATGTAGTAACAAAGCATAAGATTGTTAAATACATTTTGTAGTTTCTTCCACTAATTGAGTTGTAAAGCAATCAACATTAACCATTTAACTTGATTTGCTTATGGAAGGAATTCACGAAAAAGTAAATAAGTAAGATCCTTTGATTTTCATGGATAAAAGTTACTCCCAGAAATCAAAACATTACTTTTAAAATTAAAATTAAAAATTAAAAAAATATATGGGGACAATTTTAGCTTGGCTATTAAAACTAGTATGAATCTACTGTGTATAGTTAGATGGCAAAGAACGAGTTTTTAGTATAAAAAAATAAATTAACTAGTAAATATGGGAAAATTAAAAAATAATATATTTTTATGCGTTATATTAATTTATTTTTTAAAATATATCTATATTAATTCTGTTACATGAAATCATTAAATTACATAAAATATTAATATATATAAAATATGATTTCATACATATCAATATCTCTAACATATCTAAAATATGATTTCATCATCGCCGAGGTAAATAGTTTAAAATATTTATTACTCTTAATTCAATATTAAAAACCTCAATTACTTGTTTTAACTGAATAGAAAGATTGCACCGCAGTCATTGCCAAAATAAGTAGAGCTGCTACAGTAGGGACTATATACCACGGCTTTGAGCAATGCTCTTCCTTAAACTCGTTTATCCACACCTTCCATTGACTGCTAAAATGTAACCTTGCCTGTTTTACAACTAACTCAAACTCAAAATTCTCATCTTCATCAAAAGTAACATCCTTGCAAAGATGATTGAACATATCCGCTACTGTTTCATTACTCGCCATGTAGTTTCTAAGGATTTTTGCTTTCTTCAATATTGAAACATCTCTCTCAGATTCAATAATGTCGTCCATTATACGTATATAATGGGAAATCACGGTTTTTTCTGGAGAGCATGCACGCCTTTGGCACTCTTGAAAAGCCATCAAGTTCTGCAAAACCTTTTCAGTTTAGTCGTCCACATCCATTTGAGGAAGGGAGAGCGTACTCCTTCCAAATATACTCTTTTCAAATCGGGCGTCTCCTGATTTAAATTGTATACCAGCCCCATGTAACAACTCCGCCCTAGGGTTGAATATCCTATCATCCATATATTGTGCTGGCCAAGTACATGGAGATATTCGGTCAGCTATTTCCCTCCAGGATGATCGTGGCAGCAAAGTAGGTACGTTCGTCCATTGTGGCCGTTTGGAGCAAATACTCGTACGATCAGTGCTAAAAGAAATATCACTTTCAGCAGTGGTTTCTGTATTGGAACCTGATTCTGTCAACAAATCTTCAACCACCATTCTAGACAAATCCAGTAAATGCAATGCACCGTTCTTAATATGCTTTTCAAGTTTTACTTTATTTTTATTTTTATCAAACGATGTTCCCGGAGAGAAGTGGCAACCTGCGAATAAATGGAAACCACTCAGGACTGTTGCGAGTATTGATAGAGCTTGTTCGGAGTTTGCAAACTCAAGTTGGAGTAGAGTTGTGAGAATGAAAAGGGGAATTTGGTTTTCCAACTTGATAATATCATATAAAATAGAGAAATGCACCAGGCTATCCTTGCTGTTAAAAATAAGGCTGAAGGAAGATATATCGTTTGTCTGTGCTTCCACAAATGACCTAAAGTATTCAAGAATAAAATAGGCATCCACTACAAACATCCAAGAAAGCATTTGTCCAGTCCATTCAACTGTTGAATCTTGATAAAAAGTTCTGATATCATTTTCAAGGTCTCTGATCTTCGCAAGTAAATTATCCAGAGTCACACCATTGAGCCTTCTCGAGGTTCTATGAACTGCTTCGAATTTATGTTCGTCCATTGCTGAAAATTTGCGGTCAGTCTTGTAATGGTAGGGCCCAAATGACACAACCTTAGGGACATATGCTTCCGGTTTAGCATCCATTAAGGGTTTGGGAACCTTATATATACACACCTTAGGGGATACTTGTCGCATATTATATTGTTGAGGATCACATCTCCGATTTACTTCAAAGAGCCATGATTCAGCTGAATCAGTATGGCCTTGTATTTGGTAATGGATTTCTGTCATCCCTTTTCTTTTTAAGCGTTCCACTTTGCAATAAAAAAGGTTCAACCTCACCTACGGACGCAACAGGACAAGTACTTATTAAAAAGAAAAAATATTGAAAATTAGAAAGGGAAGATATTGGGATTTGTAATAAAGTATTTTTTCCTATGAGAAATACCACTCAAAATTTTAAAGTACTGCGAGGTTTGTATAACTAGAATTACCAGAAAAAGAAACAGAAGACACCGCAAAGTTAAAGCTTATTAAAAAGTCTTCTATTGTGGGAAAGAAAAACAGTCATCATTAGAAGCATCACGTTAAAAATGCCACAAAGCTTATCACTAAGATGATCTAAGTACAAAGAGGCTTGGTATGCACACAAATTAATATGGAAAGTTAAAACAATTCTAGATTTCAACGGAGGAAAACACCATTCGGATGCAACCTGCAGAGTTATGAAAGCATTAGTTCAATACCTAATATCTATTTCTCGCACTTAAAGAGTTTGTATTAACCTTAAATAGACTTAGAGAGATTACATTAACCTTTTAGTCCACTTGAGCTAAATAAATTGTTAGAAAAAGATCAGATTTATGCGAACGGCCAACAATATTGTAGGTTCTCTTTTAAGTGTAATAATTTTGTAATTTGGATATTTTTCATTTTTATTTAAAAAACAATAGTTTGTACATTAATTTTATGTCGATAGGTATTCATCTATTAGAGTGAGTCTTATGTGTGGTAGTTAATGGATGATTTTTAATAGATGTTGGAAGATAAATACAATTATGTTTTCCTACTTTCAATGCATGGTTTGCATTGGCATGGTCACATTGCAAGGGATGAGGGTCATTGATAGGGATGCATTATTGTTTTGGTCTACGGATGACAAATATACAAAGGTGAGTGGTCAATAAACTGAACCCTTAGCATGGGTAGTTTTTCACAATTGCAATTGAATATTTAACTTGTTGTATTAGACATTATAAATATTTTTTGTGCTAGATATTAATGTATCTGTAATGATCTAGAGGTTAGTTTGATGTTTTAGTAACCCAAACTAATGGTTGCAATAACAACACACACGCACACACACACACACACACACACACACACACACACACACACACACACACACACACACACACACACACACACACACACACACACACACACACACACACACACACACACACACACGAGCTCACCTTGTATGAGAACAAGTTTGATATTGTACTAAGAGAATGTTTGAGATTAAAAATTTCAAACTATGCTAATAAATTGTTAGCAGTTGGTGTGAAAGACAAAAAAAGAACAAAAAATAAAAATTTTAGAATATTCATTGATCCAAAACCAATGCACTACCTCTATTAACATGTGAATGGTTTTCAATTCAGTGGTGCTAGTATAATTTGATAAGAGACAACTTTTGGGAATGATGGTGGATGGTCTTTTAATACCTATCTCATAACAAAAATGAGGTTCCTTTGTATTCTTTTTGGGAACCTCTATCAGTCAATTCCTTCAATCAAAGGTATGTAATGAGCTAATGTTTGCCTCATGAACTTAATTTGCATTATATAATGGAATTTGAAGTTAAATTTACTTAGATCTCATCAATGATTATGCCAATCAACCAACTGTTTCCATAATGGATGCACTTTGGGAGATTTTGATCCCTATTAATATAATTTGGCATATACGATGTGATTTGGTATTTACACAATATCCATATTAATTTATTCAGTCACATATAATCAAGTCCCTTTTTGGTCAAAATAGGTTTATTAATGACTCCAGACATTAAATAAATAGAAGTGATAAATTTTATACATTTTCTTTGAATCCACCTCAATTATATTATTAGTTAGGCTTCTTTAACCTAAATTTACCTCCTAATTAAGCAAATATAATAAATTTATTAATAAGGTGCACATTACATTGAATTGTAGTAAGAAAAGGATGATGCATTGACTTGTTCAAATATTTCAATTGAGTAGAAGATTTAGAATCATGGTTAATATGTGAACCAATTTGCATTGTTAGCTATTGTTACATTTTAAAAATGTAAATAAATAAAACAAAATACTTAATATTGATGGAAACTATGGTTTGGAAGTAAATTTCTTTTCTGGTGCAATTTCATCAATATTTTTGTTTACGTGTCACATATATTAAAATAAATCTTTGAAGAATATAAGTGTGAAGAGGGTTAGAAATGTAGTCTCTGACATTATAAATAGTTGAATATGTAACTATTTCTATGGATATTCATATAAAATAAGAAGAAAAGAAACACCAAATGGAGGATATAGAAGAAAATAGAGGTCAGTTGCTAGACAATTACCCATATCAAGAGTAGTGGTACAAGCAACATGTGTTATCACTCTTTCGATTAGGATGAGAACCTAGTAATTTAGCATATTATTTTCAAACATAAATATTAATTTGTTTGGATATTTCTATTTTATATTGTTAACATTTTTTTCAATTTGAATTTATAGTACCAACATTCCTAAGAATCTATAAATCCTACCTAACTTATAGAGACCTTATTTTTTATTAAAGATATTTATGAAAACAATGGGCAATTTTTTCAAAACTTATTGTCTAGAAAGAATGTAAGAGTTATAAATATAACATAACTAAATTGATTATGATCTACCTATTTATACCCCTAATATTCCCCAATTCCTCCTCTATGAACTATCTACATTCCCATGACTACCAATTTTTTTCAATTGGTAAAGTAAATTTTATCATTTGGTTCAATTAGAGAGGGTAAATTTGAAAAAATGAAAAATGTGATTTCATTTATAGACTATGTTCAATAGATGATGAAAGACATTTCAAATGATAATGGCTTCACCCACCTTGAAATTAACTAGTTCCCTATTAAAGATAAAAAATTGCATTTTTCCTTTTTTAAAAATGAAAATGGTTGAATGTAACTAAGAAGTTGACCCATATTTACTTGGGGGTGAATTGAGAAGGGAAAGGAATGCAACTTATAAAAACATAAAATAAACCTGAATCCCCATTGGAAAAAGTAAATTACATCACCCATTTTACAAAAGAGGGGTGGAAAATTATTCTCAAAAACTATTACAGAAATGAAAAAAGGGTTGTAGACAAATAAAAAAAAGTAGGAATGCGAAATCCAAAGCAAACATGGTTAAAATATTCTCTATTACTCATCAAATAGGTAAAAATTATGTTAAAATAGCATTGGATAAATTTGTAAGTTTTATATTCTCAATCTTTATTTTGAATAATGTAACTTTAATTCATAATTTATATATTTTTGAATAAACTCCATATTTTGTTTTAAATTTTCCCACCATAGGATTTTAAATGCCTAACTAAGGAGGCTGCTCAATGCCTGAATAGGATATCTTGTAATAATATGTCATTATGACTTATGTAAGTTAATTTATATCATTTAATATTTAAAGATGTTACTCTACTTATATTATTTTTTATTTAGTTAAATATTTGATTTTATTATCTTTTTATACATTCTTAAATAAGTAAAAACTATTAATTAGAGTTATTAAATAGTTATGAGAGGTTATATAGTCTCTATCGCCAAAAAAATTTAAAGAGATTGATGTATAAATGAGTAGATACATAGGGATTTAGCTATCATTGAAGCCAAATAGACCTAAAAAATAAATAAAATTACTAATTACTCAAATAAAAAAATCAAGGAGACATCATCTCTAATAGCTTATAACCACTCTAATAATTCATACAAGGTTCCTCTTTCACCCATGGTAAATAAGATCTTCCATTAGCCATTGACATCCCTCCTCTTTAAAGAGTTCATTGCATCCATTCATAGTATTTACAATTGTTTTATTTATCCTCTATGGCTTTTTTTGTATCCATAATTGCATTTAATCATTATGTATTATAATTATGATGTCGTGCAGAAATTAGTGGAAACCAAGATGTATTTATCCTCTTTTTGAGAATCATCATCTTTCAAAACATGGAAAGTGTCCTTACTCTGTGACTCTAAAAACTTAGTCTCATTAGTTCATTTTAGGATCTTGTAACCACATCCTCCAAGCCATCATGAATCTATAAAAAATATCCACCATTGATCATCATTATGGCATCATCCATGGCTTCTATGTTATGCCTCAAATTCCTAGGATGTTGAGGGTACCTTTAAAGTTATCAATCTTTCCACATATTGGTAATTTTGGATTGTGTAATCACATAATCATTATTTTATAAATATTAAAAATGAAGTTGTTATTACCTAACAATGAAAATATAAACAAACATCTACCATGCATGACTTGAGTGAAACAAACAAGGTCCCAATGTTGCATCCTCTCAAAAAACATGTTAACTTATTATTTATCCCTTCCATTTTATTGATACACACCTACATGAACATCATTACTTATTTAAAACCTTGATAAATATCCTACACACATACATCTCCATACTCTTAGCTCAGTCCACATGTAGATATGTTGGTTACCTCAGTTACAAACCTATCACTAGGAGCAATCAAAATTGAAGTATGAAGTACTAAAAATGCATTTCAAAGTAATAAATTTAAAGTAAAAAATAAAATAACTAATTATATACACATGGTAAAGGAGCACAATTTCACAATTATAATAGATATGAGAACTATGTATGTCTTAACTATAATCCTTTGTGTATTGGATATGTAGCTATATATTAGTCTTTAGATACAAGTGATTGGGGTTAGATTAGTACATTACACTTCCCTCATTTTTTTAGGGTTATATCCCTCATAATTAAATATAGGGTAAAGTAGGCTTATTTATGGATCTATGTGTGTCATAATGGTTTAGTATAGTAAACACATAGGAATAAATGCTAGTAGTAGGGATTGTCCAATCACTATGCCATAATTTTATGCAGAATAATATCAAATAATACATTAGTATTGATCAATAATATTGACCCTAACATACAAAAATAACCCACCAAAGACATTAAATCAGTTTAGTAACTAAACAAACCACATGCATACTTATCTCTTATTTTTACTTCCATAATATAGTCATAGACAATCAATCACAAAAGATTAGTATTATGATCTCTCTATTCATTTTTATTTTTATCATATTCACTTTTCAAATCAAAACAATCAATCCAATCATTTTTACATGAGTGCTTGCATGTCGTATCTATTGATCTAAATTACATCAAGTTAGATATTAATTATATTAATCTAAATAATTAATCCAAATTAAGGTAAACGATATTGGTGAAACTATACACATATCAAATAGTATAAATACCTAGTTTTTTAATTATAGTTTTAGCCTTATAACGTATTAAATTTCTTCCCTAGGGCTTTTATTTTAATACTTGATTTATATTTTCACTAGTAATACACATCAATTATGGCCATGTGGAAACATATTAATTTTATTATATTCTCAATACATTACAATGGGTGAAGTAAAACACTTATTTTTAATATGATATTTTCCTCCTAATTTAAAAATAATACACTTAAGCAAGTTTTTGTGGATAATGGATTAGGACTAATTTTTTTTAATATCTCATTTTTTAACATACATTATTTGTAGGTAGATGATATTAAATGTTAAAATATGAATATTAGGGGATATGATAAAATTTGGTTATAAGTATTTAGATAGAATAAACTATTATGATCCATCGAATGATAACCATAATTTTGAAGGTAGTGCATGATGACCTTATTTATAATATTTTATTAGGGGGACCATGTATTGTTGAGATGAACACATTTATATATATCCTACATTCATGTCTAAATTTTAATCATGTGTGTGTGTGTATATATATATATATATATATATATATATATATATATTTGTGTGTGTGCATACACACACACATACATTATATATGTGTGTGTGTGTACACACACACATATGCATATATACATATACATATATACACATATATATACATATATATAAATGCATATAAATCTACACATACATGTGTGCATGTGCACACACACACACACACAAATATATAAACCCCCCCTCCACCCACATGCATACACATACACACGCACACACACATGTACATGTCCATGTATATGTTTATACATATCTGCATATGTATGTATGTATATATGTATATGTGTATGTGTATGTGTATGTGTATGTGTATGTGCATGTGTATGCGTGTACACACACATAGATAGATAGATAGATACATACATACATACATACATACATACATACATACACACACACATACATACATATGCAACTTGTATTAATAGCCATTCAAATATTTGCACCAGTTACAAGACTTGATAAAATCAAAATGGTTTTATCTGTGGCATCACTAAAAAAATGGAAAGTTTACCAAATGGATGTAAAATCAACTTATCTAAATGGTTTTATAGGGGAAGAAGTATATGTAAAACAATTACCAGTTAATGAAGTGCTTGGACATAAATACAAGGTGTATATGTTGAAGAAAGATCATTATAGGCTGAAACAAGGACCAAGAGCATGGTATAGTTGGATTGACTCATAAATGACAAGCAAGTAATTCAACATAAGTACTTTTTAAACTATTTTGAACATAAAAATCAATAAGCAAGGTTAGATTTTGATTGTATGTTTATATGTTGATGACTTGATCTTTACTGAGCATTGTCTGTAGACATGTTCGAATCATCAATGAAGAAATAATTTGAAATGATATATTTAGGACTAATGACATATCTTATGAGTATTGAATTTGTTCAATCAAATAATGGTATATTTATTTGATGATATATGTATGCCAAAGACATGTTGAGAAGATTCAAGATGATCAATTGTAATCCTGCACCAACTCCAATTTTAACAGATACAAAACTTAGTGAAGAAGATAAGGGATCACATATTGATTTAATTATGTTCAAAATATTCATTATAAGTTTTATGTACTTCATAGCTACAAGGTTGGATTTTATGTCACCTAAATTTGGCAAAAGCTTAACCAAAATGCACATTTTTACACAACTTCGATTATTTAATTATTCAAGATGAATGAATGACCCATTAATATATTATGTCCTAATTCTTACTTTTTCTCATATTTTTTTTCAAATTATTTTTCTATTACTATCTTATTTTCTTTGATTCCATGTTAGAGATCCCCAATTATAATTTATAATCTACATACCATCACATTAGAAAATAATATATAACATATTAAATCATGATATTCATAAATAATGATACTTAAAACTAAATCAAATTTAAAAATCCATGATACCAAAAAAAAAAAAAAAAAATTCAAACTTAAAAAAATAATAAACAAAAACACATCAAACAATAAATTAACATGAATTAAGTATATATTATATAGAAAAAAATGAACTTGAAAATTTTAAAAACCAAAAGACATCAATCAATAAATTAAAAAACACACACACATATATATATGATTTAAATAATCAAACTTGGAAAAGACATAAATTAGTTTATATGCATTGCTTAAAAGTTAAGGACCAAATTTCCAATCAACTATTCACTCTCATAAAATCTAGACAAGTGGTTGAAAAATGGCGCAATATACCTGATGTCAATCAACATCTAAAATATATTCATGATATTTTATAACATTTTTTTGGCTTATTATAACGTAGTATTTATTACCAAATCGACTTCTTAAGTTCTCAAGATTCTCAAATGCAATCCGGTCAAAGGGTGCCTTGCAAAGTCTCTTAAGGTCAAAGAGTCACTTGCCTCTTTCATATTTATATATAATAAATTCTTGAGGCAACATTACAAATGGATACAAACAAGCCCCATGGTATAAATAGTTTCCTTTATGAATTAAAAACAAAAAGTGATACAATAAATTTTGATGTTTATAGGAATTTTTAAAAGGTAATTAATTTGTTTTTTGTTTTGAAAAATTATCATTTAAAGTGGTATAAATTTCGTTTAAGATGTGGGGAACCCAAGGATAATTACTAATTAGATATCAGTATTATATTTATATATATATATATATATATATATATATATATATATATATATATATTTCATACATTATATTAATTGATGTTGGCGATTGTGTTATGTATTGATTCAAATTGATGTTTCAAATATTTTTCATATTTTCTTTTTTCAAAGATTAATATCCTAAAATTTATAAAATGATGAAGATAGCATATGGGTTATGTATACATTTTTGAAGTACTCGAATGGAATTTTAATTATAATATTTGAACTAAAAACATTAACATAAATAAATAATAATTAATTTTTTTCAATATAATCAATATAAAATGTAAAATATTCATTATATTTCTTATTTAATGAAGACAATTATTAACTTATGAAAAATAATTAAAACATATTCATATAAAACAATATTGTATTTAAAAAATATATATTAAAAATGTATCCAATTATTTTATATAAATCTACACATTCAAAATGATTGATGAAAATATGATAAAAGATATTCAATTTTAGAATTTCTTCATATCAATTTTTTTTAACTTAAAGGGAGAGGGAATAGTTTGCTTATAATAAATAACTTGCTTTTCTCTCACTTTAATATGCCCAATTTCTTCAACTATCATTTAATTAAATAATTTCTTTGACATCTCATTTCTCTATTATTCTCATACTCCATAAATTAATATTTAAATTTATTTGACATACATCTTTTAAATTGTTAATGCAATTATAAATATTGGAATACACATATTAATCTATTATTATGTGCGATTGTGCATATTCTAGACTTTTTAATTCTCCCCAATAATTTTTTTGATTTTATTAAATTTGAACATAATTTGTCATCCAAATTTATAAACTTATAGTCAACTAACTTGATCAAAACACTTAAGGGCTCCTTAGGGACATTTAGTTTTTTAACAAGGTTAAAAATAAAGATTAAAATAAAATATATTATTGCCCTCAATATCTATTGTGATCATAAGTGGCTTGATCATTGGCCATATATCAAATGATCTAAATATTTTGAAGACTTCATTCTCTCTCTCTCTCTCTCTCTCTCTCTCTCACACACACACACACACACACACACACACACATCTATCAAGTTTAAAAACATAAGAACTCCTAGTCATAAGGTATGTACAATTCTTTCGCTTTATTTTTAATCATCCCCTTCGATAAAATTGACAATAAAGTATTTTTGTATAATTTTTACAACCTGCTCTTCATGCGAGGTAGATGAATTGTATCACCCCCATTACCTTGAAAACTAATAATTATTTAAAAAATATACATGTAAAAAAATAATTATAATTTCAAAAAAAAAATTAAAAAATCAATATATCATATAAGCTTTAAAATAAAACATTACAGGATAAAATAAATATGGAGTAAGAATGGTGGCTTTCTTATTCTAAAGTTAAGTTCAAAATTTTATTTTAAAAATGAAAAAATAATTTTATATAAAAGTAATACATATAAAAAAATATTGATTATGAAAATGTTGAATACAAAAAGGCTAAATAATATTAAATATAATAAATTTAATATACCCTTTTTAAAAGAAGCAAGTATATGATGAAATATATATTTATTTTTATTTGATTCATTAATGAATAATTATAAAATATGTAATGTAATTAAAGAGATAGAAATATGTACTCAGAAAATGTGAGGTATAAATAACTAAATAACAATTTACTTTCTCTTAATTTAAATATAATTAAAAAAATTTATTTAAAATACTTAATTAACTATATATACCTAATAAATATTTTTTTTAATTTTCTCAAAAAAATACACTAGTTTTCTCAATTCATACTTAATATCTTTCAAAAAATAATCCAACTCAACCTAAATTAATATCGAATCCTCAATTTCATTTCCATTTAACATATTTATCTTCTTAAATTCATCAAACGTCTAATTCATTTCAAATACTTAATAAAGTTATGCCTTAATTTTCTCAATTTATATAAATACTAAACAAATGATTCCTTCATTTCCAGAATAAAAATTTTTCCACCTAAATACACTAATTCATCTTAAAAATAATTTAACTGGAGGCTTATAGCGGAGGAGCAAAGCTCCAGAATTCATCTCAGAAAAGACAAAACTTAGAAGATTTTGTTTCGACCCATTCAAAGAACGACACGTTTCATGGTTTGCGATGCTGTCCAAGCAAGACGGGGATATTTGTAGATTTTAACGGAAGAAAAAATGTGGGAGGCGATTTGAGGAACGTAGAGGGGTTATTCAGAGGTGGCTAGGATGACCGGAATGTCGAGTAAGACGGCGGCCTTCAGAGCGATGTGCTTCGTCACGGAGAACATGATATCGTAAAGCTTCAACTCGGCTTCCATGGCAATCTGCGTTGGAATTGGAATGCGCAGACCGAGGAAATGAAACTTACGCAGGGTTTTCAAAGGCATAACAAAGGATATGGAGGGGGCTACTTCACCGCTTGATACAGCCGCAGTCGTCCTGCTCATCTTTGGCAGCCACTTCGAAAGAGGTGTAAGTCTGCGAGTTCACAGAATGAATATAAATTATTTCCAATTAACATTGTTATATATAATTTCAATTATATAAACACTAATAACATAAATAATATAATCTATAAAAAAAATTCACATTATCAAATATTTATATTATATTTATAACATTTAAATAATTATTAAAATTAATAATACCTCTATAGTTTAATATCTTCAAAAATTTATATATTTTAAAATTATAAATTTGAATTTGGTAAACAACATAACCAATTAAAATTAAACACCTCCACAATTTAAACCCTTTAGATTGACCTATTTGTCTTTCTCTCTTAAAAAATAATTTGAACTCAATAAAAATAAAAATAATAAATGTTAAATATGTTGATGATATAGTTAATCTATAAAAATCGTTCTAAAATTTACCTTACAAAAAATATTGAATTGAAATATAAGTTCTATGTTGTTGTTATTGTTGATGAACTAAAATTTGATGATGGACTGTTCGTTATAAAACTTTAAGATAATAGTTATTTATTAAATATTTATTTTTAAATATTAATATAATTTTTTATTAAAATAAATAAATATATGTATTATAATATTTACATTTTATTTAATCATCTATTTAAAATTTTACATCATATTTAATATAAATTTTTAAAAATATTATTATATTTTATAGTAAAAAAATTAAATATATTTATATTATCAAAAAAATTAATATCAGTTAACCATCATAAATCCTTATAAATTTATATAAATATTTTTCATTTACAATAAATAATAATTTAAACTTTTTTTTTCGTGAAGCCCTATTTTTTACATGGATTAGGTTTGTTTAATTTAGCTTAGTGTTAAGGACTGAGTGTCCATTTCATCAAATTTGTTCGGGGCATGATCTCAAATTCATCCTTTTTTTGTATCTCCCAAAATTTGTATTTTGGTAGATGCTTAGGAAGCACCTTTTACACCATCATCCCAATAACATAAACTACCCAAGCTTATTATCTATAAATGGATAGTCTATGAACCAGTTTAAGTGACCACACAAATTCTAATGAAGATTGAAATACCATAGATCTTTTAATGGCTTGATTTGAATATTTGACACACTTAGAGAGATGTGATTTATTTAGAGTAAGTCCAAATAATTCATGACAAGTGAAATTAATAATTGATAAAGTCCAATTTATTTTTGATAGTTTTAAAAAATTAGACTACTAATTATTTTTTATTATTTTGAATACTTTTGGACTTATTACAAGTACTAAATAAACTAGATAGATGTGATTTATTTATAATAAGTCCAACTAATTATTTAAAAGTCTAATTAATTATTGATATATTTGTAGACACTCAAAAATGTCCCCTTAACCAGTTTTTGAAGTCACATAACCTTGGACCTATTCCGAACCCTTAGTTAACTATTTACCTAGTTAACTCACCCTTAGATACCTTTTCTACACACCTAGATACATTTTAAAACATCCCCTCCTTTGACCCATTTAAACCATTTTGAACATAGGGGTCAACCATCAATGGTTAGCTAACCATTGAGAGTTACTCATAACCATCGATGGTTGGCTAACCATAGATGGTTACTCTTAACCATCAACAGTTATCATTAATCGTCGACAGTTAGGTCCCCAGTCCTATAAAACTAAAATCACATCCAACTGTGGGTGATATTATATGGGAAAAATATAAACTTTCTCATGCACACGTAGCATTTTTCCTACCCTTTGAATTGGCATATTTATTGTCACTCAACTTGGAAACTTTGTCTCTCCTTAGTAGTTTTTAGCTATAAATGCAAGGTTCTTAAAAGAGATGAGAATCTAATATTTGCATCCATGATTTATTGTTTTCTTTGTGTCATTATTTAGCATCCCAAAACTCTATTGACATGACCTTTGACAATTTTAGTACTATTATACCACCGAAATTTGCATCACACATGTACCATCTACTTGTTTTAGTACTTTATTCTATTATTTGAGTTTTATATCTTGATCAATATATTTTCACACCCTTCCTTACCCAGAGTATCCATATATCACCCTCTACCCTTTAGTCACCTTATATTTATCTCCCTTTTAATTCTCTATAGGCACCCACATGCAATCATCAATGGTTGTTGTAACCATTGGTGGTCATAACAACTATTGTCAGTTACCTAACCATCGCAAGTTAGGTCCAACCATCATGGGTCACCCCGATCATTGGTAGTCACTATTAGAGAAAATAATATATTATTATTTTCTCCCCCTTTCACCTAATCAAATTTATGTTTCTATTCTTGACCTGTCTGTAGACTCTACTCAAACCATCTGGACCTGACTGTGACCTACTTATGCATGATATTGACCCATCATACCATATCTTCTATCAAATAGGTACATTATTTATTTCCTTACATATTTACTTTCTTATCATTTGAATGTAAGTATATTTATTATATCAATTATGACTTAATTATGTTAAAAGAGGATTAATAACCTCCTACAAAGCCTTGTGCTTCTTGGGTCTAGTATACACTAGGTAATTCACTAAACCCACCATCTAACAAATCCCCTTCTAGTTTTCCTGTAATTTTCATGTTATCCTTTCTAGCCAAAGAAGAGTTCCCATATTCATCTAGATCAATGATCTCATTATACTATGTATTCATCCACATACCTTAATATTCCATCTCTTTTATCTACTTTCAGTACTAAGAAATGAAGGAAATAAATTGAAATATTTTGGCATGCCCAGTGGGACCTAGTTCCCTTTCTTCCTTAACTATTTTCTCATCAAATGAAATCATTTCTTTTGGATCTTAAAAAATATTGATTTACATTCATTGATTTCTTGCTAATTTTAGTTCATTTAGTAACTTATGAGGAAAATTAATCTTATCATAGCATTCATACTTGTTATCACACACAAAAATGAACAAGAAAATAATTTAAACATTAAAACAATACTTGAGAAAAGGACCAACCAAGATTTCATCACTTGGAAAAATCTTATCCCCTCCTAGCTATATCACTTAGATTTCACAACGAAGGGGAGAACCAACTTATCTCTCTAGTTGAGTATAAAATCTATACTAAGTATATCTTAGCTAAGCACCCAACACCTTTATAGATACGGGATTGTGAAGTGAGTGGGTAGGCCATAATACCAAGCCACGCACTAAATCTCAACATAGATCTTCCTTATAAGTGCCTAAACAACCTAAAACCATCCATAGACTTCCTCTTTAGTACTCACTTTTCAAGACAACCTCCTTTATCACACTCTTTAAGGCATAAGCCAAAAACAATTTAAAAAGTAATCCTAAGTTTAAAATGCAATTGTTAGTGTTGTATTGATTACTTTGAAGTTATTTTGGGTTTGATCTCTATTTGAGGTGTGAGTGTCACAATAACATTACTTGTTTATCATATAATTTTAACCAAACAAGTGACAAATCAAAACAACTAACAACCACCTTCTTCTTCATCGATGGATTATACCTCAGATGTTGACAAATCTCCTCATTCTTCACCTCACTATTCTCCTCCACCGCCTTCTCCTTCCATAATCCTAATCATATATAAAGGAGATCTAAACTTTATTGCCTTTCTTGACAATGGTCTAGTTACTTTACAACATTACCTCAACACCTTGCCTCACCATACCTCCCCTACTTTGGTTTCTTCTTCCAATCCTTCTCTTGGCATGCCATCCCATATTATTGTAGGTACCACTTCAACCCAACCATTGATCTAGGCCTACTCCAATACCCCATCCACTAAAACTCAAACTAACCTTCCACCTCCCAACCAGACACCTCCTGTCACACCCCATGTGGGTTCAACCTTTCCAATAGTCACCTATGCCCCATCTACCATGGCATTATCTTCCACTTCAAATTCTATCTTCCACAGCTCCACTTCAAAACCTAGTGCTCTCCATACCTCAAAACCTTCCCCTAATCAATACTAGGGTAACTACCCAACCTCAACCTTCCCAACTTCTTCCTACCTCAACCATACCAACCATATCCTTTTCTCAAAAAGTGCCTATGGTAACTTATCAGTTTTTTCTTAACCCACAAGGGTACATACCACTCTCCACCCAGCCTTTTATACCATTTATGTCTTATGTTCCACCATCTCAACCCCTTACCACCACCTATCAATATGTGGCTTCTTAAGCACCATCTACCACCTATTCATATAGAGTTGCAAGCCAACCTCAATAGAATGTGCCCCTTAATTATGTGGCTTCTCAACCTTAACCCAATCTAATCAAAATGCTAATGGATAAAATGACTTATTTTGAATCATTCATCTCTACCTCAACCAATATTTTATCCTATGACGAAATTTATAACATACCTATCCTTGGTTCCCATTCATGATTACCCTTCTCAATAGGAATTGCTTAGATTTTATAAATTCTAAGGTAAAGAGGATCCTCAACAACACCTAAGAGTGTTTCATCATGCATTCTACTTGATTTATGATGATGATGCCCTTCTTCTCTAAACCTTTCCCATGTAATTATCTGGGGCCACCCTTGATTGGTATAGTACCCTTCCCACTCACACTATCTTTTCCTTCTATTAATTGACACAAACCTTTCTGGAACACTATTCTATAAACATATCTAAAAATGTTTCCACTATCGACTTAAAATCCATAAAATAATTTAAAGATGAATCCATTATTGATTTCATTTTCAGATGGGGGGGATCATTAATCAACTCACCTTCTCACTACCCCATCCTGAATTAATCAAATTATTCTCTTGGGGGTGTGCTAAACACATGGTTACAAGTCTTCAAGTCTAAACCTTTAGGACCTTTGATGAATAATTCACCATGGCAAACAAATTATAAAACCATGTTATTGATGAAGGGAAGTTCAGGCTTCAAAATAAAAATTCTAGATTCAAATCCACTGAATCATCCTCCTCCAAGACCAAGAACCCAACCAATTATAAATACAAAGCATCAACACACTCGATTGTTCTCATTACCACACTGCCTCCAACCATCAACCAAGCACCTAAAATCAATAATTCTTTGTATCACCAAAATCATACATGAAATCGATCTTCTTTAAAACCATTTACCCCAATTGGGGAATCTTATGCATTAATTTTGGATAAACTATTTAAGGCCAATCTAATCCATCTTCCACCCATTAAGCCTCCAAAATAATTTGATACTTCCCATCCCCTTCCCAAGTGGTACAACAAGAATGATCATTGTGATTATCATTGGGTCATTGGACATGATATTAATAGATGCAATACCTTTAAAAGTATTGTCCAATACCTAATTAATAGAGGGGAACTTGTGTTCGATAACCCAAATGATATTTTCAGCCAATCACTTTATATTTTCTAAAAACCTTTCCCAAATTATTCACCTTCAACCCAACATCATGAAATATAACTTAAATCCTCTAATTCACATGAGGCACATATGATTAATGTCATCAATAATGTGCCCATTGTTGAAGAAGACATCACCTCTATCACACAAATAGAGGAAGCCAACTCACCGTCCATTCCTTTAGAAAACCCAATGGAGGAATTAACTACCCATTTATTTTTTGTAGATGAAACCACTATTCAATATACCCCTCCTATGGTAGAAATACCCAAGGAGATAACCATTCTATCAACCATTTCACCCACTCCTCTAATCCAAAAAGAACAATCACCTACTTATTTTGACAACCAAACCAAGGAGGAAACTATACCTACCCTTTCACTTTAAACTACTAACCTTATCACTTCTATTAGAGAAACATCCATACCTCCCTTGGAAACTATTTCCATAGATTCAATACCCTCATCGATCCAATCATCATATTTGGAACCTTCTACCAATGATAGAAACATTAAAACTACTCTTTCTTCTTCCCCAAAGGGCTTACAATTTGAAATTAATGATCAAGAAATAAGACCCATTTATAAAACCTTTTCTCGGTTAGTTGAATTTTTGGAATTCACCTCCCAAACTAACATTGATTGATCCCCTTTTAGCATGAGCTTCGACTCCCATATCCAAATAAAACTAAACCTTCCACCTCACTTTAGTCTACCCTCGAGCCTGTTGTTACAACTCCACCAACTACCCCTCCTAAAGTCACCAAGGAACAATCCCAATTACCTCCACTTAAAATTGTCAACTCACCCTATGCCTCTCTTATCAAGCCAATAAAAAACTTAAGGGTCCTTTGCATGCCTAATCCTATTCACCCTCTTTTATGATTGGACTTAACAACATAAACCCAACCAAAGCCAAATATAATTAAACACATTAACAAGGAAGGGTAACATAGGTTATAACATTAGGTTATGCCCATGCCAAATCCTTCACCTTTAACTTCTATTTTGGTACCACATCACTCCACCATTCCCATTACCTATTCTTCCTCCAAGAAACCATCTCCACTTTCTCCACCTATAACAACACAATCCCCTAGTTCATCATCATTCCTTACCAAACTTTCTCCATCTACTTTCCCATATTTTAAACCCTCATCATATAAACCTCCAATTTCCAAATAGATTGTAACTAAGCCAATTTTTTGTAAACCACCAACCAAACTCACTCCACCAACCACACCTCATGTCAAAAACTCTTTACCCCATAAGATACATACACCCAATGTCAAATCTCTACCACCTTCAAGATATTTATCAAAATCTTATAGAACCATTTTACAAGGACTTATTTCAAGCTTCTGACATTAGCTTACCACCAATCAAGCTTTTTGACCCCACTCACCAAAATCCAACTTGGTTCAATGGTAATTTCATTTTTCTCTACCATAGGACCCCTAGATATGATACAGATAACTATAAATCTCTCCAATCAATTATTCATGGATTTTTAGAGGAAGATGATCTATTAGATGAACCTTATTTCATCCCATTTTCCCTTTTACTATGTATCCAGTCTAGCAACCAATCATCTACTTCTCTACTCCCACTAAGGAGTGAAGCGAAGGAACCAAAGCATGTAACTCATCCCCTTATCTATACCATTCATATCGTGATTTTGTATCAAGTCCAAAAAATGGATAAGGGTAAATTCATGCAATAGAATGAAAAAGACAAGGCTGAGGTAACCATTCCATGGTCCTACCCTTTAACTCCTCAACCAACCAGCCAAACCCAAACAACTACACCTTCACCTTCACCCTCACAACCATCTAAGCCAAATGTCTCCAATTTAGGATCTCCTTATTATTTTAACACATCCTCATTCATCCAACACCTAGTGTTAAAACAACCTCACCAAAAACCATTCAGAATGAGTCTTTATGACTTAATTAGCACCTCATCCCAACACCATCAAGCTTTAATCAAAGAATTACATTCTATAGATGTTCAACTAGATGATCCCCAACCTCTTACATCATTAACTAAAGCCATCCAACATCTTCTCATGGTCACCTTTCAAGAATAAAAAATCCTACCATATCATTTCCTCCCACACCTATGATCAACTTCAACTACCTAAAAACATCATGTCTGAAATCTTGATAGCTCTTAAATAATTTAATAATACCCTAGCTATCACTCTGGTAATAGTAGTTCTCCACATCTGTTTGGGACCTCTAACTATTCCTAAACTATTTTATGTCATAGAGGGTGAGTTTTAATATAATGTGTTAATCAGTCACCATTGGATCTACTATATGGGTTACATCCCTTCTACCCTTCATCGATGTCTCAAATTTGAACATGAGGGACAAGTCATTACAATCAAAGTTGATCTGAGTCCATTTGCTTCTTGAAATATGGCATATTAACTCAATGATGTTCTCATTCCACCTTCATCGAGTTCACACCAAAACTCTAACCAAACCACCACATCAAACCAACCCACCAAAACTTATATCTTTAAAAATGATGAAGCATATACTAGTTCATCCATCCCTTCATCTCAAATCTTGGTTGAACACCCCTTGTAATCCAAATTAAACATCTCACACTGGGGGAATATCAACTTTTATCTTTGCATTCTTAACTTTCGCTACAAAAATTTGGAAATATCTAAAATGATCCATCTTATGATCCTAATATCAATACCATCATCCCATTTGGCCTTCCAAATAATAAAGCACAGTTTGTTTATGTGAGACTTCATAAACCACTCCTAGCTCCCACCATCATGCCATATATCTAGCCATTCACTTCCATTTTTTCTTATCTTAGTAACCTGACCTTTTCCCAAATGTACCTTCATCAGTGCACTTGGAAGGGGTTCAATTTCAGCCTCTATTAACAGTGGCCATATGAATTTCCCATAATAAAAACTCAAAAACATTGTGAATTCTTTGGCCTAAGGTACAATCCCCTAGAAGTTCCCACATCACTGAAACCAATTCTCACCACTACTGAAGAACCTCTACCCTCACCAACCCCACTTTTCCAATTTGATCAATCTCTATCATCAACCCCAATTTTCTAATTTGAAGAACATCTACCCTCACCAACCCCATTTTTCCAATTTGATAAACCTCTATGCTTACCAAACCCATCTTCCCAATTTGAATACATTGAAATCATCCCACCTAACTTCTTTTTGGGATCAATATTGTAAGTTTGGGTCCCATAACTTATCAATGAGGGGGGCCAAACCAAAACCATTCCTTTCATCCACCTCAAAATGATTACACATGACTCACCCACTATTAACACCATCCAACATTGATATGACAATTCTAGTCTTACCTATCTCGGTACGGGGAACTCTTCTCTTAAAAATTCCCTCCCTCCAAAAAATCAAATAATGTTAAATGAATCAACCACAAATTTCAATTTTGGAATGCAAGAGGACACTTGTATTATCAAGATTGTCCAATCCTTAACCCTCAAGGAATAATGAGACTATCAATCTTTTCTCCATGACCATATCATAGCATTTGCTTGGTCTTATCAAGATGTTCCATCGCTCTTAATAACATAATAACTCATCCCAAAGTTAAGACATTTCGGCAAAAGTTTTTTAGTATGCACCCTTGCATAAATCTTCTCATCAAAGAAGAACTTCAATGCCTTTTATCTGTCATCTTCATTCAACCCATTGACTACCCACAATGGGTCTCTAACATTGTTCCTATTACGAAACCCATAGGGGGAATTAACTTTTGTGTGGATTTTAATGATCCTAACCTCACATGCCCCAAAGATGACTTTCTCCTACCTAACATAGACCAACTCATTGATCTCACTATTGGCCATGAAATGTTATCCCTTATGGATTGTTTTTTATGATACAACCAATTACTGATTGGCCCTCAAGATCAACATAATACATCCTTCATTACCCCATGGGGAACTTTACGCTATCATGTCATGCATTTTAGCCTAAATAACTTAGGGGTAACCTATCAATGGAATATGATCTATATCTTTCATGATCTCATTCATAAAATAGTTAAAGACTATGTTGATGATTTGCTAGGTAAATCCAAGTACTATCAAGATCACCTCATTATTATCACCATCATCTTTGAAAGACTTATCCATTATCATGTTAGGCTTAACCCAAACAAATTCATATTTAGGGTCTTATCGATAAAAATTTTGGGATTTATTGTTTCCCTCTGTGGAAAAGAAATAAAACCTATAAAAGTCTAATCTATTTTGGAATGCCTCCTCCTACTAACCTAAAATAACTTCATAGTTTGCAAGACAAACTTCAGTCAATCCACCACTTTATCTCTCAGCTATCTGATCATTGTATGCCTTTTCACCACCTCCTTAATAAATATATCTCCTTTAAATGAACTAGAGAATGTCAACAAGCATTTGATGCAATCAAAGAGTATCTTCTCTCTCTACTAGTCCTTATTCCCCCAAGGGAGGACCAAACATTTTATTTATACATATATACCACCGATCATTTATTGGGAACCATGATTGTGCATCATGATGACCAGCATAAGGAGTAAGCCATTTATTACATCAACCATACCCTCATTGACTATGAAACCCAATATACCCATTCTAAAAAGCTTTGCCTTCCATTAGTTTTCTTAGGCTCTAAACTTCATCATTATCTTCTTAACCAAAAAACTTATGTTATTACTAACACTCACCCCCTCAAGTGCATGAAATCTAAGCCATATCTTAACCAATGTATGGATAAGTTGCTCATGATTTTATCTAAGTTTGACCTTTATTTTCTTTCACAAAAATCCTTTAAGGGATAGGGGATTATAGACAAGGTAGTTGAAGCTCCTCTTCCTGATAATCAAACTCCCCATCTTGCCTTTTTAGATGAGTCTATAGCCACTCTTTCTTCGAAAGAACCCACCTATCAAATTAATATGTATTTTGATATATTTAAATGTAAAAATGGTGGGGGTTATAGCTTAATCCTCATTCTCCTTAATGAGGAACATCTTCACCTTTCTTTCAAAATCAATTTTGAATGCATCAATAATATAACTAAATATGAAGCCTTGGTCATCTATATCTAAACTACTCTAGTTTTTGGAATAAAAATAATTAGCATCTTTGGAGAATATCTACTCATTATCAACCAAGTCACAGGAGCCTATCAATGCAAAAATGATATACTTATAAAGTACAAACAACTTGTCAATATAATTTTAACATTATTTGACCACTACACTATCTAATCGGTCCCTTATTCTACCAAAACATTTATAGAAATAATATCCTCCCTTGCATCTCAAATGCCCTCTCATCCTATTGAATCCAAACTATTGTCATCATCCACCATTTTATTATACCCTCATATATCAATTCAGACCTTCCTACCATTTGTAGTGTAGAGGCATCTCCTTCAAATGTCTAGTATGAAGAAAAATTCAATTACCTTAACCTTAGCATTATCCCACCCGACCTCTCAAATAATTCCCAAAAATATTTTATGTAAGGTACCTCTCATTACACCATACTATGATAAATCTTAAACAAAAATGGATTTTATGGCCTTCTTATCCATTATCTTTGTAGTCATGAAATTTATGATGCCATTAAGAAAACTCATTATATGGTCTATGGAGGACATTTTAGTGGCCTCATTGTCACTAAAATAATCCTATGCCTTAGCTACTATTGGCCTACCCTCAATCAGGACTATTGTGACTATGTCAAGAAGTGTTTTAAATACCAACAACATGTTAACTTGCATCATGTGCCTCCTCATGGCCTTCAAGTATCAAATGACTATTTTCCCTTTTCACAATGGGGTCTTAACCTCATTGGAGAAATAAATGCTCATTCATCTCAACAACACCAATACATCATCACTGCTACCAGATATTTCAATAAATTGGTAGAATCCATCCCCCTTATCTTGATCAAAGCTAAACAAATCATCCATTTCATCAATCCCCACATCATTTGTTATTTTTGTCTCCCTTATAAAATCATCATTGATAATGGCAAATCATTCCAAAACAAGAATGTCCAAGATCTCTATGATGTTTTTACATCAACATCAACCATTCCTCACCTTATCATCTACAAGCTAATAGCCAAGCTGAGGACTCTAACAAAACACTCATCAAAATGCTCACTAAGGTAGTCATTTATTTAGGAAAGGATTGAGACATACACATACCATTTATTTTACGGGCCTATCATACTAGTATTTTCACTATGATACGGGATACACCTTTTTTGTGGTCTTTGGTACAGAGGTTATCTTACCTCTCAAATTACAAATTCTCTCTCTTCATATTTCCTTACACAAGATCATTCCTAAAGAGGATTATCATTAAGAATGCCTTGAGTTGCTCCATGAACATTACCTTGCTGCCCTTGAGCATCTTGACATCTATCAAGAATGTATTACCCATGCTTACAATAAGCATTTGAAATAGTGAGAGTCCAACATTGGAGATCTCATCCTCAAGGAAAAACAAAAGGGCTAATTTTTATTTTAACTAGTTAGGACCTAACATTATAACTCATAAGTATGGATTGGGTGCTTATCACTTGTCCTCTCTCCAGGGTAAGATAGAACCTAAAATCATTAATGCTTCACATTTATGTCTCTTTCATTATTAAAACAAGGATCAAACCCACTTCCATGTCTAACTTAAGCTCATCCCATTGGATCATTAACCTTATTCTACCTCATTTACTTTCTACCACTTTTGAGATCAATTCATTATATAGAAGCATGTGATTCCTCCATCATAGTCATATCCTAATATTAAGTATGGGTACCTCAGCTCTACCCATAAAATGGTTCTCATGGATGTTTTTCATCTTTCAATAGATGAAATACCATGGTCAATTATTTATCAAAACCCCTTCTTCTAACAAATCTTCTATGCCTAGGTCTTGCTTCTACATGGGTAGACATTTCAGGCCCAACTAGACTTGTCCATGTCTAATTTTAGTTTTAAAAATATCCATATATCCAAATAAATTTTATAATACTCCCTCAAAGGATAGTTGTCCCATCAAATAAAAAATTGCTAAAAAATAGGCTTCTCCTTTGATGGAAAACAATGCGTAATAAAATCTTAGACCACTCCATTGAAGGATGGTTAAAAAATATTCATTAGAAGCTTCCCCAATCAATCAAATTAAATAAATTTAAATCAATAAAAATAAGAAAAGTCAATAAGTGACAATTGGATCTTATATTTTCCATTTATAAACTTTTCCTATCGATCAATCTACCTATTTATCTCAATTGGGCCATAATCGACTCTTATATATGGCATGACTAGATTTTGTATATTAATCAGTCTAACATTATAATCAAACACATAAAAGGCATTGATTTATCTACTATATTTCTTTGGTCACTAGTGGAAAATCCAATGACTCCACTCCAATATTTACACCCTTACCTACCATCCACATCCTGACCACACCTAAAAGACTATGAGCTTACTTGGCACAAATTGGTTAAGATGGATATTTTATTAATAAAACATGCTCTTACAAAACATTTGATGGGTTTATTTTCACTAAGTTAATCCATCTATAGATTCTTATTATTAGGTTCTCACTAGAAAAAGGCACAATGCTCCTTGTCTTATCCAAACATGTGGATGTAAATGCTACCCTTACATATGCCAAACCCATATCCTCATATCCATTAACCAAACATCACATTTTACTTAACATTTTTCCTCGAACATATGTTAACACCATTCACCTCAATAAAATTAACATCATGTATAAACAACATAGCTAATAATAGCCTAACATTGTATACCCTGATCATCTTTATAATTCATAAACCATTACTCAAAACAAACATACAAAATTATATCATGATTAAATCATCAAAACATCATCATTATCTATCAATAATAACATCATCCCAATACCATTAAACAAATAATATCATAATCAAGACTTCAACATGAATAAACATAGAATCATAATCAACTCATCACATCATCATATAAGCATCATCATCATAATCAAAATCAATATAGATATACATGTCATAGTAAAAAATTATACATATACATCGCTCACATATGCATCTCACATCTCAACACGTAGGCCTTTATCAAAAATATCAAAATACATATACATCATCATGACCTAGGAGCACCTGCACCACTACTATTGGCCTCATCCACACCTATCACAATGCCTGTAACTATCCCTAGTAGAGGCCCTATCAATGGACCTGCTACCATAACCGACTAACTTGGGGATACAATTAATGCACCAACTACCAAACCCAACTGAGACTCTCCCCACCTTGACTCGTTAGGACACTATGATAACAAAATACCCTCATAATATCACAACTCGTATATGTCTAGTAGATACATAGCCTTTGTCACAAAACCTAGTGGTACCAACACTACCTCACCTATTAATCATAGAGAGTCTCTCTCTTATGTCACTAAACCAAATGAGGTCCTCACCTGATCCCACTGTCTTATCACTGACACAATCTATCTTTGTAAACTATCCACCTAACCCTATAAGGTGGCCCTTTAACATTTCAAAACATTGACCTATAGCTGAGCCTAATCTCTCTATATTATCACTCCTCCCAGATGACCGTAAAGAGTGGCAATCTATCCCTAAAGAATGGCAATTTATGGCTATAACATAGTAATCTAGGCCTATGGTACTACCAATGTCACTACTGTCTATGGATTCCCCTATTTTAATACTTTTCTAGGTCAATATCAATCAATCATTGATCCCCACCTTTGACACTGAAATCAATGGATATTACCTCCCTTGAAACTAGGCAGGATAATCAGCTATGCACCCTACATCATCTCCATCCCTCAAGGGAAACTCCTCAAAAATGATTTGCTCCTCGATTGCCTATGGCTTTGGTAGATAAAAATATATATCCTCTCTCTTATATCTCATAGAATCCTGAGGGATACCCTATACCAAACAAAACTAATGCCAGACTTTGTCAAAGGGGATGCACTCTATATCCACATCTTGTCTCTTATAGGCCCATTTCTAGCTTTGTAAAGATAAGGTGTGGAACCTATAATTAACCCATATTGGCCAAGTTTGATATAGCCTCTAGACTATGTCACCAGTGACTAAGCTCTCGAAGGCTCCCTTGAACGAATCAATATCCCTAATACTACCACTTTTACCTATCATAGGTCGATCTCTCCTCCATCAATAAAAGTTGACTACATAATCTATTAGTTTGTAACCTTCTATCAAAATTCCCAAGGGTCTCTTTAACCATATGTGCTCATAGACCCAATAGTGAAAAAGATTTCCAATATTGATGCCATAATACTTGTGTACCATGAACCCCCATAACTCTCTATATATCTACACCATTAGAACCTATGCCGATCTAAAAATAGTGGCACCTAGGACTAGCTCCACCAACACCCTTAACAACACACTAGGGAATCTCCCTCCCACCAAATATGGTAATGTGTATTAGGTAACCACCAGCTACAACATCATCAAAAAATGCCTATCTTTGGGATCCCTTTATATAGAGGCCTAATGTTAATGTCTATCGAGTGAAACTATGTATCAGCTTCATGATCTTCATATAGGATCTCCATACAATCATCTATCTCATCCCCCTCTATCTGGTAGATATTATCTCCATGGATAGGTAGACATGTAATCTAAAGTATATCCTCTTAAAGGATGCTCATCTCCCTTGTCAATAACCAAAAAGTGTTAGTCACTGGGTCCCATCTCTCAATGGGGGTGACTATCATCATGGCATCTCTAGGCAATTGCTAGTAGTAGTGCATTGTTCTAAAACACATTGCTTACATCTTTCTCTAGTCCTTCATAGACATGGTATCCCTCAACTTTACAAAAATCTCAAGTACTCGATCTGATAGCTAGATCTGATCCCATGCCTATAATAATAAGCATATCACAAATCAAGTAATTGACCTATCTCTAACACTTACTATATATTATCCAATATAATTCTATACTAGAAGTAGGTTCATGCATCAAATTTCCCTTTACACACTTATTATGTTTCTACACTTCAAATAATTATTCCTATGCAATCTCTACCCTTTCTATCTTATGCAAACCCACATTTCCCTAAAACTCCTACCCTAACCCAACGAACCAAACTCCTACCCCAACCCAACTCCTTTCACACCCATATCTAACACTAATCCTATGAACCCACCTAAAATACATCCCATCCCACCTCCTATCGCAACCTAACTCACCACGTACCTAACCATCAATGAATCTCTGCAATCGTCAATGGTTCCCTTAGGGTTATTTTCCCCCAAGGTCTACCATCACCATCTTGCTTAAACTATCAATGATCACTATTAAGTGACCATAGGCAGTGAGCCTCAACCTTTTGACCTCCTTGTAAAACCCTAAACCCCTCCTCTACCACCTAAAATTGATCTCTAACACCCTTACATATGTCTAGCTACCTGTCTACAACTAAAACATCTACCCAAACACACCATCTTGTACACATAGAAAAATTAATCAAAACCCTAGCCCTAAAATTAAACACACCCCTACCTCCAAATAATTTAACCTATTTTTTATTTATACCATTTAAATTCAAATATTATACTTTAATATTAAATTTGAGACACTCCTACCTCATTTTGGGACTCATGGTGTCTCCTTAATCTAAACGCAACCAATTGTCCACCAACACATCCTGCATGCATCTCAACCCCACCATCACTTTCACACACCACAATCCTCTTAGATACCTCACCATATTTATACCCACTCCCATGAAATTCTCATGCAAATGCTCATACTAGATAAAAAACTACTTCTCACAATTGTAAATTGGGATAAAATGGGCCCCATTAACCTTTTTACCATCAATTTATGGTTTCAACCCAATTTCCCATAGTTAACCAACCATTGCCAGTTGATCCTAACCATTTATGGTTACCTCATCGATGTAACCATCAAGGGTTTCCTAACCATCACTGATTAACCCTAATAATCAATGGTTAGGGTGATTTTTCTTATTTTACTCTTATACACCTACATTTTTGGTACTTCATCAACAACTATTAATGCCTTTACATGAGCTCCTCCTTACCACCTTCATACCTATTTAGGAGTTCATTATTCCCCACCACACAAGAACTACATTAGGCTTGAAGTCCATGGTAGATCAGCTATCCATGGGACTATATAGGTAGTGTCCTCTTACATAGTGTATTAGGAGTCAATTCGGCCATACACTACCCACCTAACCACACAGCCTATTTACCTTTTCATACCCTAATGTTGGTACCTATTCACATACCTTACGACGACCTTTTTTTAATCATGATTCCCACCTTCATCAATGTTGTCATGTTGACCTTCTATATTATGCCCCACCTCGTATGTGACATGACCTATTGTGTTTTTCTTGAGAGCACTTCCTACCCTAGATACTTGAGTAAACACCACCCTTTTCTAACACATGTGACAAGTATAACTAGATAATCCATGACCAATGCTGGGGAGTGGTTACCTTATCAACTAATCCAAGAACCTAACCTCATTTTTACCAACATGGCAATGTTTATCTTTGTGTGATTGTGCATGTCATAATTAGTTTCATTTTGTGTGTGTACTTGTATCTAAACTACCCAAACTCGTGACCTTCCGTATACCTTTTATCAAACCCCATCCCAATTCAACCTTTTCCTTGTTGGCTCATGCTTTGAGGGGGAATACCCTCCTCCCATACTTAGGGGAACCAAAACATGACTAGTTGACAACTCATTTTTTATATAACTTATTGACTTAAAAGCCACATAATAAAAAGAGGCAAAATATAGACATTAAAAAACATCCCCTTGACTAGTTTTCTATGTCACATCACTTTGGATGTATTCTCAATCCTTAGTAACTATTTACTTACTTATCTCACCATTATACACCTTTCTATACACCTAACTACCTTTTAAAATAGCCCCTCCTTTGACACATTTAAACCTTTTTGCACATAGGTGTCAACTTTCAAAAATTGGCTAACCATCGATGGTTGGATAACCATCAATGGTTACTCTTAATCATCAAAAATTATCATTAATCATTGATGGTTAGATCCCCTCTCTAAAAATAAAAGCACATCCAGTTATGTGTAAGCTTTCAAGGGTTAAATATAAAGTTTCCCATGCATACCTCATAGCTTTCTTTCCATTTGAATTGGGATCTTTATGATCACTCAACTTGGCATCTCTCTCTCTCTCTCTCTCTCTCTCTCTCTCTCTCTCTCTCTCTCTCTCTCTCTCTCTCTCTCTCTCTCTCTCTCTCTCTCTCTCTCTCTCTCTCTCTCTCTCTCTCTCTACATACTTACTAGTTTTGTGCTATAAATGGAAGGCTCTTAGAAGAGATGAGGATCCAAAATTTGCATCTAGGCTTTCTTATTTTCTTTGTGAAGTTATTTAGCATCCCAAAGCTTTATCTGTATGACCTTTGAAGGTTCAAGCACTATTATACCACCTATATTTGCATCACATAGGTATCATCTACTTGTTTTAGTACTTTCTTCAGTCGTATGATTTTTCTATCTTGATCAGTATATCTACACACTCTTCCTTACCCATAGTATCTATATCTCACCTTATACCCCTTAGTCATCTCATCTTTAGCTCCCTTTTAATTATCCACAAGTACCCATAGGCGACCATAATTAGTTGATATAACCATCCCCAATCACAACAACCTTTGTTAATTACCTATCCATCATTGATCTAGTCCAACCATCCCTGGTCACCCTAACCATTGGTGGTCACTATCAGAGAAAATAAAAAATTATTAATTTCTCCCCTTTTTCACCCAATCAAATTCATGTTTTTTTTCTTGATCAATCTATATACCTTCTAAACCTGACCGTAACATACTTATGCATGGTATTGACCCACCGTGCCATATCTTCTATCAAATAGGTACATTATTTATTTTCTTGCATATTTATTTTCTTATCATTTGAATGTAAGTATATTTATTATATCTTTTTTGAATTAATTTTATTAAAAGTGGATTGATAGCCTCGTATAAAGCCTTATGCTTCTTGGGTCTATCATATTTTAGGCAATCCACTCAACCCATCATCTAACAAATCTCCTTCTAGTTTTCTTGTGATTTACAAGTTATCCTCCCTAGCCAAAGAGGAGTTCCCACATTTGTCTAGATTAACATGCATATTATATCAGGTATTCATCCACACAGCTTAATATTCCATTTTTTGTCTACTTTCAAAACTAAGAAATGAAGGAAATAAATTGATACAAAATCCCACTTTATTTTTTGATAGTTTTCAAGAATTGGACTACTCATTATCTCTAATCCTTTAAAATAATTTAGACTTATTATAAATACATTATATAGATGTGATTTATTTGTAATAACTCTAAATAAATATTTATATAGTCCAATTTATTTCTTATAGTTTTCAAAAATATGGATAGTTGATAATTTTATATTGTTTAAAATAGTTCATTGAAGGATCTAGTTTTGATTTAATCAATTATTAAAGACAATATTTTTTTCAATTCATTTATAAATAATAGCAAAATGTGTTTTCTTTTAGTCTATGTTAAGATTCCATATTTAGGCTCAATATCCTAAAGATTTTTTCATTAAAAAATTAAATTAATTATATAGAGGATTGATTATTTATTTGAATCGCACTTCTTTTCTAATTATTTCTCAATATACCATTAAATTCACTTGAGAACATAATATATTCATCTTGAAATGAGTTCAAAACAATTGAGGCCAAATATATTAAGGCATATCAAATTTTTAGTGGAGTCCATAATTGAGAAATTGAATATTTCATGAATAGGATAAGAAGTCCACATGACTGAAACTCAGCTCTAATGGAAGAAGAAGTAAAAATATTGAAAATTTTGGAACACTTTTCTAGACAAAATACTTTAGGAATCTTAGTTTCTTAGATAAAAACTATGTATAGGATATGCATTTGAAGTTGTATCTTGAAAAACCTTCATTTTCTAGGTGATCTCATCCCTGAAACATTCCAAGAGAATACCTTCATCAATATTTTGAATGGCTCTTCCCATTCGTTACTTTAGGTATTTCTCTCCTTTATAATTAGAGTTCATAAAGGATACCTTATAGACTTGTTGATCCAAACCCTTGTGAGCCAATGTAGAACCTTTTCATTTTCATTTACCCAAGTTAGTATTTTTTATATAGAGAGCATACATTTGCTTTTTATTCCCTTCTATAATTATATATGGAGTTAAAATATTTTTATCACCCCATATTTTAATTTATTTATCTATATGCTCAAATTTCTTCAGGTAGTATTCAACCTTGGATTTATGCTTCGTAAGCCAATTGACTCCTATGATTACATCATATGACCCTATCAATGCTATAAAAATATTCACTATTATTGGGAATTTGAGAAACCTAATATCTACATTAACTAAGCACTTACCAACATTGACTTTTGAATCTTTCTCATATTGTTCTCATCATGCATTTTCCATTACTCTAGTTATTCTAGATAGCATACCAAGAATTTTAGGAGCTATAAAACATTTATTAACCTTTGTATCTATCAAAATGGAAATTAGATGTTCAAATACAATACTTAATAGTTCTATTAGTGAAGCTTGGGATTTGGCTTTCTAATTATCAACTACCGTATGAATATGTTGCTAAAACTTTCTTTGCTAAGAAATAAATTTTTTTGTCTTCAACTTATCTTAGATGCACTCATGACCATAATGGTCACCTCCACAAATGAATAAACCTAAAGATGTTCTTTACCTATTAGTCTATTAGTTTCCCTTGAAACAACCTTTGAAACCGTTACCTAGTTTCTTCTTGTCTAAACCTTTGCTTAATCTAGCATTCTAATTTTTGAAATAATACCTAGAGTCTCCACTCCTATGCTTCTAGTTCTTATTTTTAAAGGTTGGTTTATAACTACTAATTTTTTTAAAAACTTATCCTCACCTTGTGTAAGAGATTTAAAATTTTGTTCCTATTTGATTGCCTTCTCAAATACCTGTCCATGTTAGATGGCCCATAGATGTTCACCTTTCCACCAATATAGGGTTTCAATGGCATGATAAACCTCCTAATTTTGAACCTCTCAATTTCCTATTAATAAGGTACTATTTCAACAGTTTGATAAACTACTCTAAGTATTCATTCATCGATAGGTCTCATAGTTTTATATTTTGAAAATATATAAGTTTCTGGTCAAAGTATAACTATATAATCCATTGAGATCTGAATGATGCCATAATTACTCCTATGTAGTAGTGGTTGAATTAATATTTATTTCCAACTTCTTGTTAGCCCACTATGTAGCTACATCACCAAGCAACTAGTAAGCTCCTCACACTACTGTAATGACTTTGGAGTAATTTAAAATATTGAATTAATTCTCCATCTCGGTTAACCATGTTTTAGATCTATCATTCAAAATACTTTCATCAAACTTAGATGAATTCACCTTTGTCATATCTCTAGCTAATTCAACAACCACTTAAGCTCTCACATCCTGAAGGTTTTCCTAATCATCAAGATTATCTTCAAGTATAACCTAATTACTCTTTATGGACATGAAATTTCTATTTTAGGGATTAAATTGAATCCCTAGTACTATACATGGTTGCAAGAATCTGATCCAACTTTACTTCTTGCTTAATTAAAAATTGATTAGGACCAAATGGAGGGTTATTAAGACTAACATTTAAAAGACTCTCTCTAGATACTATAGTTTTCACCATTATCCTTTCTATTAAATATATGGATATAAAAATGTTAGTAGACTCATTAAGTCTTAGAGTTCAAGACATAGATCTTATACCACATGTAACATCCCCACTAAGATCTACTTAGAATAATGTGATCTTTTGTTAAAATTTAATCAATGCATTCTTTCATTAGATTTAACAATGAGAATATCATTAGTGATCTAGATAAAAAAAACATTCTAAGTATGTTAACTATAAAATAAATAGATGATATCCATCCATCACTAATCATTAATATTAGATGAAATGACACATAACTGAATATAAAATGTAATTAAAGATTTTTAGTCATAATTGATACAAACATGCTGCCACTGCTGGCATGATACAATAAGTAAATAATTAAATATTATCATAGATAATATTTTAATAATAATAAATACAATACAAAATATAAAATACAAGATATAAGGCTCCATAGAACATGAGTTTTCTAAAATCTAGTATATATGACAATCTCAAGGGAAGTATTCAAATAAGTATTGTTGTGGGAAGGGAGATCATCATCCAAACACTTCTTCACACCAACTAAAAATCATTGATCCCACACACAATCCTCCATCAAGGAAAGACCCTTCCCTCACAGATGTGTAGATAGTGATGGTGTAAAAATCTAAAGAGGCAAAATAGTATCTGTGTGTTGTATGATTTCTAAGAACATGAAGTATACCATAAATAAATTTATTCTAATATGATATTACACATACAAGTAAATAATACATATGAAATGATAATATCTAACTGACATTATTTTGGTGATAGTTTTAAATAGTTATTTATCATTGGGATTAGTTAATTTTATACACATCATTTGATCAAATTACCTCCATCTGGCATTGATGATGCTAATAATCTAATGAAGTCATGCTAAACATAGAAATAATCAAAATGTATATATTTAGTCTATCAAATATATGAATGAATCTCTATTATATAATATATCACATAAATAATAAACATAATAAATACACGTCATACCATCCAGGTATAATCTATATTTAGACTACATAATCTAATTTATGTAAGTAGATTCAAATATATAGTACATTGTATGACAAGAAATAATATCATAATCTACCATTTTTATGTACATACTATTCACTTTCAAATAGTTAATCATAAATAATAATGTTATAATTATTAAGACATCATAATCTTTTGTTTAAACATCTAATTATGTATTATGGAGATTATGTGCATATATAGATACTATCATACCCTTCAAGAATCTATGAATTAGTTTCTATCAATAAATATAACTATAGGCACACATCACAATGCATTAATATATGTTATATATGTATATGCACTTGTACATTATTAATATACTCATAGTATGTACTGTACACAAGTTCTCAAATAATAAATAAATACTGTATATATATACCAATAGTCATTTATAATCTTAAACAAAGATTTTATAAGGTTTCAACAATCATTTAAAAGAATATATTCATGATCAATTATGAGATATTAATATTCTCAAAATATTAATGAATATGGTATTATAGATAATAGACTATTTATATCCATATTCTACTCTTATTAGATCAAATCGCCATCTAATTATAACAAAGACTCACATAGTTGCATATTATCATAAGACGTGTGGAATCATTATAATTAGATGACTTATACTATTCAATATTCAATGCTATGTATATCATAGGGTCTCATTATAATATGATAATGCAATAAAACATAACACATATCATATCATATTTGATATGTATTATTATTTGATATGTATTATTAAAATGTATTATAGTAGATAATTCAATGCAATAATATATATCATATCATTACACTAATATGTGTTCCCTACAATAGCATCCAGGGGTGGGGTGAGAGAGTGTAATGCCTTGAGTAGATTGGTAATTAATTATTTGAAAGATGACATTATAAAAAATTTTAATATAAGGAGGTGTAAAAGAGAGTAATTAATAATAAATTAAAAGGTGATTTAAAAAAAATTAATTATAAAATATATAATAAATGAATTTTATTTGCAATTGTGGTAATTTTATTTACTTTAAAATGAAAGAATTTATTTATCTACCATGCTAGAATTAATAATTCGAAAGTTGACATTATAAAATAATTTAACATGGGGAGGTGTGAAAAAGGGTAATTAATAATTAATTAAAAATATCATAATTTTATTTACTTTAAAATGAAAGAATCTATTTATCTATTTGCCATGCTATAATAGATGAATTAAATTTATTATTGTGGTAATTTTATTTACATTAAAATAAAAGAGAGTTTTTTAATTTATTTCATGTTGAAATATATGATATGGTAATTTTATTTACATTAAATAAAAAAAATTATTCATTTATTTTATATTTGTTAATGTGGTAAATTTCTTACTTTAAAAAAAAATAATTTATTTATCTATTTACCATGCTAAAGTGAATTATGTTTGTTATTGTGATACTATTTGCCATGCTATAATAGATGAATTAAATTCGTTATTGTGGTAATTTTATTTCCTTTAAAATAAAAGAGATTTTTTTTAATTTATTTCATGTTGAAATATATGATATGGTAATTTTATTTACTTTAAAATAAAAAAAATTATTTATTCATTTATTTTATATTTGTTAATGTTGTATTTTTTTTACTTTAAAATAAAATAATTTATTTATCTATTTACGATGCTAAAGTGAATTATATTTTTTATTGTGATAATCTTATTTACTTTAAAATAATTTATTTAATTATTATATTTGTTATTGTTGTAATTTTATTTACTTTAAAATTTTAAAAAAAAAAAAATTTATTTATTTACTCTAAAAATAAAAATAAAAATTGTTTATTTTATATTTATTATTGTGGAAAATTTATTTAATATCTAAGAAAATGAAATGCTTGATTTCTTGGATGTTAACAACTAAATTTTTTTGCAACTTTTCATAAATTAATTTATGTCAATCTCTTCATTCAAGAGATGATATTATTCCTTTAAGTTTTAAAAGGATAAATATTTGACATTAAAAATGAGATGAAAATATAAAATTAATAATAGTTTAAATTTTAAGATTAAAATATTTGACATTAAAAATTATACAATAGAATATAACTAGAATATATGTATTAGATAAATCCATGTAAAATACATCAATATATATCATTCTCAAGGCACCTATATCACATTAAATTGTGATTGGCTCTAGAATGATATCTATTGATGTATTTTATATAGATTTATCTAAGATATGTATGCTATTATTATTATCTGCATATCATATCTATTCTTGAAGGTTTACATATTGATATATATCATCTAATGTCATGTAACAAAGATAATTTTGATAATGTAATTAGATATCATTCTTATATATTATCACTAATATTTAGTATGTAGTTTCTATATGACTTATATTTTAGATTAGAGAACAATTATCAAAATACTATATAGATATCATAGTATTCATAGTCTTAGGAACAAGATAACTAATTATATTATCCTGCCCTATATAGACATCATAGTGATCTAGGGGATGGTATCTTTAACCATGACTATAAGATGTCGTAATGATGTTATCATTTAAATTTTCTTTACAAGAAATCTGGGACATTATTCAAATAGTAATTTATAAGAACCATAAAATATATGAACTTATATAATTAATGAACAATTTAGTTACTAATAGTTATCAAAGTATCTAGACAACATGTATTTAATCTGCTATAACTTGATAAATAAAATTGATAATAACGTAGGGAAATAATTAATTATAACATAGGGTAACAACATAATTTGGGTTCCACTTTGGAGGGGGGCTCGCATCTATGCGCCCCCCAAACCCTAAGCATCTACATGCAGAATACCTTAATGCAAGATCTATTACTATGTGGAACTTATTTTTTGCTACGGATTTCTGTATTGTGGGTGGAATGTGGATAGGATTTCCAACCTGAAGTTGAACGACCATCCAGAGTTGGATTGTGAAGGAAACATTAATCAGATGGGGGAAATCCCTTGCGGAGGACTCGTACGGGGTCTCATTGAGGCCACCGTGGGGAGAATGTCTTATGAAACCTATGGGGGAGTGTCTGAAGGAGGTCGCCGTGGCAAGAAGGGCTAGGATCTGGTCGAAATAGATAGGCATCTTGTGCTTGAGTATGAACGGCATTGTAAAGCTTAATCTATTATCATGCAGATCTATATGTTTACCTTAGATTTCCATTTTGTGGTTGCTGTGATGACCATTACCTTGTTTTGAGTATATAGGTGATTTATTCAGTGATATTTTGAGTGCCATGACAGTGATTCCTCTTAGTAGATAGGGTGATTCCACAGACGTTTAGGTGGATGGAATGGACAGTGGCGGTGGTGGATCTGGGGGTTTTTTTTTGTGTTGATAACAGATCGAGAGGAGCTCTGTGTCTGCTAAAACCCTAGGTTTAAGGTTGAGGATGATGTATTTTAGGGTTGGAGACCAGATCTGATTATTTGCCTTTGCCTTCTGTTAGAGGGGTTGTGACTCATGTAGAAGTGCTTCCAAATGTCTTTGACGTAGTATTGATTACCATGGTGGTGAATCCTCTGAGTTTAGCAGAGGGAGAGAATGGGGAGATGATCGGGTGGACGGACTGGGTGAAGGTGGTGTTGGTTCTGGGGAATGTTTCTTTGATTGCTTGGTTGGGGCTGGGGACTGGGGGATGGCATCTGCATGGCTCCCTCAAACCCTTCCTCATGTATACATGGCTTTGTAAGGTGAAATCTATTATTGCGTGGCAAATTTGTTAAGGTAATAGGTCTTGGTAAAACTTGGCTTCTTGTTTCAGGTCGTAGATCCTGGTTTTTTTGTTTAGGTTTTAGGTCCTTGTAAGACCTGGGGTGCTTTTACTGGTTTATTTTGTTGGTTTCAGGTCCCTGTAAAACTTGGTTTAGTTACTATTTTTTGGTGGGTTTTTCTTTTCTAGCGGTTTGTAATGCTTTATCTTTCTTGAACTATACTGGGTTTTGGGGTCCCTTCAAAACCTATTTTTACCTTAATCTAAAACTAATTATAAGTTTAAATGTGATGTATATAATAATAATAATAATAATAATAATAATAATAATAATAATAATAATAATAATAATAATAATAATAATAATAATAATAATAATAATAATAATAATAATAATAATAATAATAAAATCCAATGATATATATATTGTTTTTTATGGATTGAATAGTACATAATGACAGTTCATACATATAGTTCACAGTTTGTAAAAAAGAACACATAAAATTTAACATCACCAACCTTGCACAATGTGCAAGCTAAAATAGTACGATCCTAAAAATCCTTTTCTTATTTTGATCTCTCTCCTCCTCAAATCACTACTGCCATTACCTCTTTTTTCTCCCATCTCCTCTTCTTCTCTTATTCTCCTCTATGTTGTGTTTCACTCCATTCTTTTCTTCTTTATTTTATTCAATTATTTTTCACTTTTTTATATGAAAATATTTTTCTCTTTAAATCCCATTGTTTTGTTTTTAAAACATTTGATTCTTTCTTAATCACTATTTTATTATATTTTTCCCTCCTTTAAAGCACAATACTTCCTTTTTGTGTTTTTTCTATTTTTCTCAATGCTTGCCATTTTTTTAAAACTTCATAATCCTTAATTTATTATGTCTTTTTCCTAATTATTTTATTTCATAATTATAAAAATCCACTACAATTTTTAACTATAACATAATTTTCAATTATAATGCAATTTAGTTATAGGTAAACAATCATCTTGGCTTAATGATAACATGACTAATATGAAGTCAATAATATTATTTTAAATGCAAAATGGTAAATCCATAGATATTGTATAAAAATATGATGGTTATTATAGCTATGTTATATCTGTTATCTAATGTATTTTATTATCTATTTATATTAAGATGTTAAGTCCTATAATGGTATTCTCAAATATCATAAATATAACTAGCTTATATTCTCAACATTAATAAGACATGATGGTTTGTTTGCATTTAGTAGTACCAAATACTTATTCACACAAATTTATATTCTCATGAAAATATTAATGATTATGAATTTAATAACATGAAATAAACACATACTACCATAATGCAATTATATGAGATTAATTTTGTATAGTCAATAAATTGATCTGACACACAACTAACATGTATAAACAATTATTTAAATATAAATAATGTAAATAACATACTAATTCTAATAAATTAAATAATGCATATATTATATACTATGTAATGTGATGTGTGAAGGGTTATATTCATTCCTCCATCATCTCCCAACACCTCAATATACGTCACCCTCTCCGATGATGCTTTTCCTCCATCATGCTCTAAGATATGAATCTCTCTTGAATCTGACTCATGACAAGAAGGTTTTTAGTCTGTAGCATCATGAATTATAAAAAAATAATGAAATAACAAATGAACATGATCACAATGTAAGAATATAAAATATAACTAACTCATATTAAATGCCATCATGAAATCAAAATAAAATAGATATGTCCCATAAAAATATATGGCATATATCTTAGTTAATATTAATCAAATCAAATTTTCAACCATAGAAAATTCATAGATAATCAATTAAATTTTCTTAGTAAGAAATTGGGATGTAATACTAACTTGTCTTACTAATTTTTTAGGATTACTTTTTCTTTATTCTTTATTTATTTCATTTCATTTCATTTTCATTTTCATATTTTGGATGTGGTGTTAAACTAAAAGATAAATAATATCATTTGATGAAAGGAAATAATTTACAAGAATATTGAAAAATAATTTAGATTGTTCGATTCTCCAAGACATTGTATTTCTCATAAAATTTTCTCTAATAGATATGATTGATAATTTAATATATTTTAACTTTGATATATCTGATAAAATAAATGAATTATTTAAAGAGATAGTGTAAAGGTTAATTTTATTGAAAATAATAATTGATATACTCAAAATCTAGTTTTGAACCTTATATTAAGAATTGATATTAGAATTAATATGTTATGTTCTTTAATATACTTTTAAAGATATATTTTTTGAACATTTTACAAAAAATCATGAATGTTCTTATAATCTATTCTCTTAACTATAAATACCCTTTACACCCCTTAGAATTGATTTGTTCAGTCATATGTCCCTATGATTAGATTGGTATTATTCTAATTTGACCTTCATAATATGTGAATGTGTAGATTACTTGATGTGATAATTTTAACTATCAACAAGGTAAAAGGAAATGATTAAAGATACAATTTTATGAAATTGTTGTAAACTCCAAAGTCAATTAGGATTCATGTTGATTATCCTATCAATTTAACTAACATATAGTTTTTATTTTTCATAATTTTAAAATTGTTATGTTAAACAGTTTTAGGGCTGAAATTTAATTAATTTTTAATATTTTTCACAATGCTAAAATTATTATTACATTTTAAGTATGTCACTGTAAAAATATATATTATACTAAGAATTAATTAATTCAATTCTTTTGTACTTTTGATTATTACATCAAGATGTGTAACCTATAATGGAAGCATGTTATAGGTTCTCATATCATGACCATGTACATAAAAAATTAAAAATAACTTACACACATGGGTGCACGCATGTGAATGTAAGTAAATACACATTATATCAAACATAACTAAAATTATATTCTATATATGTATATATATTTTTCTCTAAGATCTAAAAATAAAACAAAAAATAACAAAATGATTAATAATTCAATGAAAAAAGAAGAAGAAAGAAGATTAATAACCAAAAGGGAAGCTAAGTGAACTATATATATATATATATATATATATATATATATATATATATATATATATATATATATATATATATATATATATATATATATATCAAAGTTTTTAAGGTCCTAAAATTTAGTTCAACTATTTAGGTTTGGAGAAGGAGGCTTACATGGAAGATTGCTCCTTCCAAGTTAGAAACAACTTTGCATAAACCAAAAGGGAATATATATACTTTGATGTGGATTTCTACTTTGAACTATTACATCAATTCAAAATGTAATACGGAATTTAAATAATGTCTAATCTATGTCAGTGATGCACTTGTAGTAAAATAACATTTAATGAGGAGGAGCATGACATATACCTAATTTTTCAAAATAACAATATAGGACTATCAATGAGTGTAATTTAATCGTTAACCATATTTGAATTTGATGTATATGATTTCCATATAAGTCTAATATTTTTATATATTAAATGCTAGTTATGATATAAATGTTATAAAATATATATTATAATATTGTTATATATTAAAAATTAATTATACACACCCCCCCACACACACACACACCCAAACATACATGTGTGTGTGTGTACACACATGCGTGCATGCGTGCGTGTGCGCACAAATGTACATTAATTTAGTTTTAAATTTCCGAACATTGAAATTCTAAATAAAATACCTAATTCACGAAGATAGTTAATTAAAAATAAGAAAGTGAACCATACACCATAAATATTTGTAGAGTTGCTCATATAACACATGTTGAATTATTTATCCCCACACTTTTTACATATAATGAAAGATAAATTACAAATGAAAATATCATAAAAAATCATTGATGATTATATTTTTCCTTTTTTTAATCATTTTAGCTATCCAATCATGAAGTCATAACCATATCTATAGTTAATAGTCATGAATTTGGGTTACCCTCTCACTCTTAGGATTTTAGATGACCTAATAAATTTTTTCATATTTAATCCATGAATAAGGGAGATAAAATAAATGGAATTTTATGGTCTTTAGATATGCACTGAATACTTTTCCTATTTAGGCTTTTATAATTTTGAATGAAATGTGTTGAGAAGATGCCATATCTTAGAATTCCAAGGTTGGAAGATTATTTTCTTAGAATAAGATGTGGGAAAGAATGGTATTTATCTTCTATTTATCTTTAATATTTCATGCCCATTGAGTGTAACATCTAAGGAAAAAGAAAATTTAGACATTTCGTTCCCTAGGAGCTTAACATGCAGTGATGTTTAAGACATGACTATGGTCTATAGAAATAGAGAGGGAGCTACATTTTCCACCTGTGGTAGAGGAAAGATTCATGGAGGTCATGCCTCTACTACCTATGATAGATGACACATTTTTCAAATTCACACCTTTTCTACCTATCAAAACATATACATTCATGAAAGTGATGCCTTTGCCCTTTGTGGTTGAGGAAATATTTGAGAAGGTGTTATATCTGTGTGGACTTAAATGGATAGAATGAGGATCCTATAACATTCTATGTCAAGGATAAGGATATGATTGCATTCTAACCTACCACCTCAAATCTTGAATAGGTTAATTTATTAGGAGGATAAGAGGTGGTATTGTCTAATGAAGAATTGAGGCCTTCTCATTTACATAAATTTTTTTAGAAATACACAATGGAATTATTATCAATATCTATGGGCCACATCATCAATGAAACTCCTAGAGTTATGGTTTCCACCATATAATTACATCCATAGTGAATCATGAAGGCAACCATAGTTGGATGAGAAAGAATCATCAGGTGAAGCACCCATATCCATATGACCATCTTGCTACATTTTATTCTATATTAGAATCATAGGGGTAGATATGTACACACTAGGTATAAATCCATCCTCATAGACACCTTGATAAACTAAATGAATTCCTACTTTCTAGCTTTTAGAATGCTAGCAAATGCCATATTCTATTCTGGGGGCAATCTACCTTGAATCAATCACACAAAACAGAGTGGGGAGTGGGGGTCCTTTATCTGAGAGTGTATTTTTTTAGTATTTATATAATGGGAATGTAGTCAAACACTACCACTTGTGTCCCCTAATAATTTTAAACAAATGAATTGTTATTGATGAGAAGGAAATCCTTTTTCCATAGCTATAACTTAAGAGATCAATGTTCTAAAGGAGAAAGGAGCATCCTCAAGTTTATCCCATCCTTTCATAAGGAATAAACTCTTAATATTAAAAGGGTAAAAATGGTTATAAAATTCCATTGGCATTTACATACAAACATGATTGGTTTCCAATGCTAATAACCTATAAATTGAGACTAATACACCAAGAGAGACTAGGATTTCAAGACTATAAATGTTAATGTGCCTACTCATGGTTAGTTCCCAAGTTTAAGTAAATGACATTCCATATTAACACCTAGGGAAAACATGACTCTAGGACTCCAACTATAATCATGGGTATTTATGTTTGGTCCCCAGTTATGGACAACTAACATTTCATATTAAAATTCTAGGAAAGGCCAAAAACTATCAATTTTGTTTATTACGAGTTTTGGACTACCCCTTTAGTCCTTCATTTTAATTGTAGGTTACCATGTGGGGTCCATATGTTGAATCTCTATTTGGGAGCTCTAGTTATAATATTTAATTGATTCCCCAAGTATGGGTATCCATAATGTATGAATTTATAGAATACTTTTATTCTTTTAATAGTGTCTCCATTCCTAAGGAAGAGAATAAGCTTGCTAATGAGCTAGTTCCAATTGCAGCCAATCTTATGCCAAACAAAGATTTTGTACTAGGAAACCTTAGCAATTATTTGATTCCATGTACCTTAGCTAATCGTAATGTCAATCATTTTCAAGTATTTAATGATTATCAACAAATCATAGACTTTATGAATAATTTAGGAGAATTTGAGTCCCATATCATTGATGAAGTCAATGAAAATTATATTGATGATGATAAAATTGATGACAAGGTCATTCAATTGAATGAAAAAAAATTTACCAAAGGCATGATTTCTTTACAAAATCTATTTGACACAGACAAAGGCATGATTGCTTTAGTAAAACTATTGGACACAGACAAACTAGCTAAATTTGTCAATGTTTCTGAAGTGAATGAGAAAGATTATAATGTTGTTGATCTTGGAATTCAAGGTCAATGTCAACTAGTCAATATTGGTATAAAATGTACAATTTAAGAACTAAGGAAAGCTAAAGAGTTATTGACTAAGAATAAAGATGTTATAGCATGGTCTTACGAATACTTAAAGATATTTGATCCTATAGTAGTTACCCATACCATTTCACTAAAAGAGACCTATAAACCTTTTAGATAGAAATAAATACTTGTCAACCCTATATTAGAGCTATTGATCTTTAAAGATGTTAAGAATCTCTTAGATGCAAAAATAGTGTTCCACATTAGACATTCTACCTAAGTAGCCAATTTGGTAGCAGTTAGAAAAAAATAGAGAAATAAGATTATACGTAGACTTTCTAAATATGAAAAAATCTTCTAAAAAGGATAATTATCCTTTACCCTATCTTAATCAAGTCATTACAATTATTAGTGGTTCTTCTATGATGTCTTTTCTTTATGGTTTTTCAAGATATAATAAAGTACATGAAAACAAATAAGACAAAATGAAAATTTGATTCATAACTAAGTATAGAAGTTTTATCTATAAGACGATGCCTTTTAGGATAATAAATGCATGAGCTACATTTGAAATAGTTATGGACCATGATTTTCAAGGTCTCATAGGTAAGTGCATCATCATATATATGGATGATACAACTATGTTTTCTAAAAATAGGTAAGATCACATTATGCACTTGTATTAGGTATTTGAATGATGTAGGAGGTATGAAATTTATCTCAATCCCCCAAAAAGCATATTTTGTGTTAGAGAAGTTACTAGGACATGTTATAACCAAAGGTGGGATTTCTATAGATAATTATATAGTCGATGCCATATCTAAAATAGAACCCCCTAATAGTATAAAAGAATTAAAATCTTTCCACTAGTAGAGTTTAGAAAATAAAGAACTACGTGACTAAAATTTTTAGTCATGACAACTAAAAATGACTATATTCTACTAATTTTTCACAACACATCTATAAATGACTAATTGATTGTCATGCAAAAAAACACAACTAAATAATTAGTCACACAAATAAGAATGACTAAATAATAATTCAAAGAAATAAAAATTAGACAACATGATAATAATGTCGGTAATTAAAAAAAATTGAATTGGGAAATTATTGATGGGAGTGGGTTGTATTGTGTGTGTAGGTTTAATAGTGAATTGAGAAATTATTGGTAGGAGTGGGGAGTACAATATGGTTAAAAATTCAATAGAAGTAATACAATGTGGGATTGGGGAGTACATTTAGCATAATTTGTGAAATGCACCTCTAAAAATAGGAGGGTTTGTTAATTATTAATGGAACTGGAGCTGACCAAAGATAGTTTGTGTGCCAATTTGATGGCATGATGCATTTTGGGTTTTAGCATATAAGTATAATAGCTACTTCCATGGGTGATAAAGCTTGTTTGGAGAGGACATTTAAACTTATGAAATGGTGGATAAGGAATTTGGTGTTTGCTACAATAAATTTGAATTGATGAAGCCCTTTGTAGTGAATTTGAATTTGGGGATGCCCTCTACAATGAATTTAGAGGCAATTTGAAACCCTCATTACATTAAACACAAAATCTAGATCTTTATGATTCGCAACTTTATCTAGCTAGGAGAATAAAATTGGTGTATTATAAGATTGAGTTAAATAAATAGAATGGTATCTTGTCATAAAACATTGACTACTATGTACCAATTTGAAGTTCTTGAGATTGTGAAAGAATTGGATACTTTTATTCATTTTACAATCAATACAATGTAGTGAAAAAGTCTTTAAGTTGTTTATTTGTGTTCCATGTGATCATGCATGGGTATGGTATTAATTTCTAAATTTGTAACCAATTCACCAACCTAATCCCTGAGGCTTCTTTTCACTAAGTGTTCATGGCCTGCGTAGCACATGTGCATCATAATTAGATTGTTATTAGTTGGTGTAACTTATAGTTGTTACATAGGCAACTGAGTACTAGAACCATACAAGCAATTCTAATTTTAGCACACTATTTTTTCATTACTTTCCTTTATGTATTTCGAGCATATGGGAATTAAACTTGTAACATGCATTTAAATATTAATTCCTTTTATCACGTTTCCATTAAACCACAGGCTCATGTCCTTAGCCTAGACCTCAATATTTGGGTAAAATTATGTGCAATCCTAATCTATTAATTGCATAGAATCCTAATCTATTAATTGCATTGAAATTTATGCAAGTTCATCAAATAAATGTTGTTCATCAAGTTATTTTAATTGATACTATATGTCCACACATGGGAGTATATCAATTATTAGAACATGTTAGCTTATCTCAACTTGTTAATAATTTATGCTAGTAAGTAATTCTCAAAGTTACTGCAAATAATTCATTATCCTATTTTTACCTATTTGTGTATTCATTAACATTGACAAGATTTCCATATGTTTAAATGCTTATGGTTCAACAATAGAACAAGAATAAATTTAGTGTTCTATTGCTAAATCATTTCATTAATTATCATGTAGACAAGGAAGGCCCTCAATAAAACATGGATAAAAATAACATTTATTTATTTCTAGTCATCATGGTTTTCTTTTAAGCACATTGTAGATGACATGTAAACTGAACATAAGTATACATAATCATCAAGATTTTTAGTATTATAACATGCTTATATGAATTTAAAAAAATAGTATATAAACAACCTAAAGTTTCCTTATATTTGTGTATTATAATTTCACCATTATTATTTTCTTAGTTGCAATGGATATTTTTTATATTAGAAATATAAATGGTGAGGTGCCAGTAATAGAAAGTTTACATCATGTCTTTTAATCTCTACCTTTTTCATATGGAGAACAAAATGAGGGTAAAGTAGTTGCTATGTTTCTTTGTAATGAAATACTAATTTATGAGAATCTTACAAGTAAAAAATGTATAAAACTAACTAAAAACATTTATGTAGAGGTAGAACATTTTATTTTATAGACTAATGCCCATCTATATTTCTTGAGTTTAAATTATTGTAGAGTGATTTATATCCTTTAGAGTGCTCTAATTTTAATTATATAGAGTGCTCTATATCCTAGTTCTGTGAAGTGCTCTAAATTTTGGGGAAGTGATGAAGAGTACTGAAGAGAATGAGTCACACATAAATCACACTTCATATAATCAAACTAATAATGAATTCAGCATACACAACACACTTTGATCTAAGAAGGGTCAAGATATTCATTGCAAATCCTTCTGAGGGGGCCCTTCCCATTCTAAATTGAGTTGCAATCATTTTCTCAGAGACTTACAAAAGCTTCTTATAGAATCAACCTTTTCATTACATAGATCTATAGTAATTAAATATTGCTACATCAAATTATAATATTTTAGAATTCAGAATGCAATTACTTTATACAATACCATCATCATTAATCTAATCTAGGTTATACCATTATATACATAAGGTAGTTTATCATCCCCAACAAAAAACATTAAACTAGTAATGGTACAAATACTTTGCAACTAACCTAGTCAACCTTCAAGTGGTTAGTAATTTAAAGTTACTTATTTTTAGACCTGACTAGGTAAAGGACAATATATTGTATTTTTCTATTTTTATTATTTTTCTCCTTTCCATTGTCCTTATCTTATTCATCTTTTGGCAGCACATCCAAGTTTCTATGAATGTGAGGGATCCATACAACTACTATAGAGGATCAACTTCAATCATTTAATTTATTTCTAAGATAGTTGGATGTGTCTTTAAATACCAATTATTTATTAGCATATCAATAGGTGGTTGTGTATAGTGGTTGCAGGCTTCTATAGGTGAATGTCTTCAATTTCTATGTGTAACTTGTAGGTGAAACCCTATAGTTGATACATTTAGCCTATAGGTGGAAAGCTTGTATCTTGGAATTTTCTATGGGAAACCTATATCAGTAGACTCATAAAATCAATCCATTATTCTATTATAACTTTTGAATTAGTATATTCACCCCTAATCATTAGTGTAGCCTCTTTTTATTTAAGATACAAATGAGTCATATATTTTCCCCATTTAAATTAACCAATAATTTCTAATTGATGATGTAAGAAGTCCAAGATGGTAATATGTCATTCAAAAAAAGTCTCATTTGAAATGAAAATTCATGGAAGTTGATATAATGCATGATGGGCAATATATTAATTTATAATAAAAATTCGAAGAAGTGCATGATGATGATGATGATGATGATGACGATGATGACGATGATGACGACGGTGATGATGATGATGATGATGATGATGATGATGATGATGATGATGATGATGATGATGATGATGATGATGATGATCATGATGATGGAGTGTTTGAAGAAGATTTTTATATTACCAATGAAGATATTTGGAGAGACAATGTATTGAATTTCATATATAAGGATGAGGAATAAAAATAAGTAGATGTAAACATGAGTAATCATGATTTTGATCTAGATGGCAATGCAGATGATTATGATGATGTTTTCTCACCTTAACTATCCTATCACCTTAAATAGTTAGCTTGTCATCTAAACTATGGTTATATGTATGGTGTAATTTATTAATGAATGTAATAATGATATGATTATAGGTGTGCTTATTCACTATTATTTTATTGATACATTCCTAAATGTAACCATCACTATTCTGTTAGTACATTGTATACATGACCTGAGATGTTCACTACTGATTTGAAGTGCATTTAAAGTTAAGTTCAATCCTTCTTCTTAGTTTTCTTACTTTGGTTGAAATTAATTTTTTTAGTTAGAATATAATTTCTTGTATGTCCTATATGTTTTCTATATGCCAGACTTTTCTAACTTCTCTAGAACTAGTAGTTATGAAAAAAAGCAAGCAAGGTCTAAAGGTATCAAATAATGCAACAAGATACCTATGAATGTAAACAAGTTTTTAAAATCTTGAAAATAAATTGTAGTCATTTCTCTAATATTTGGGTATCTTTAGTTTTTAATATAGCTTCTAGCCTCCACATGCATTGAATATGCTTGTGTGAAGGAAATAACAATGAACATCTATGATCTAATAATATATTTAGATATCTTAAAATTAGGTGAATAAAATATTAAACCTATTCTATTAAAGAATTTTAATGAAAAGACAAGTAGAAATCATTTTCATGCTCCCCCTTAATGTTATGCTCCCCCTAACTTTAGTATTGTCATGTTGTTCTAGATCATGCTATGTTTTACTGCTTCAATTTCCCACCTTTGACATAAATGGCAAAGGTCCTAGTCAATTAAACCCTTAACTTAAATCTCCTCATCAAATTATAGTAGGATAAATTTATAAGACTAGAACCAGAAAAAGAGGTCAATGATGAATTATAAGACCAAAATCCTCAAGTTATAAAGGTTCCATACTTCAGCAAAATTTTGAAAAATAACAACGCCTATGTTAGAACCTCCAAAATTTGCCTAGTTTCATTATCATAACTAACCTTGAGCCTAATTACTAAAGATATAATTTATATTCTAAAATTCTCTCTACCTGACTAAGGCTCCTCATTATAAACAAATAAATGATCTCTTATGTTTGACTAACACTGGAAACTAAAACTAAGAGACTATAAAATTAGAAAATTATTCAATCTTTTAAATAAAATGATATCTAAAATACTAAATTCATAATATAACCTTATATTACCACCTTAAATACATAAAAATATAATACCACACTACCATAACTATTAGTACAGGTATATATAGGATGGTGGGTCATATAGGTCAATGTACAAATTCTTATCACAATATTGTGGCAATTGAAAATGAATAGCATGGGATGGTGGTGAAAACATGATAAAAATCTAAAGTAAACCACATCTTTTCAATGTTTAGATAGTGACACTATGCTATGGTGGTGAACAATCACTCAACCTTTATAATTAACCCATCATCCCATAGGAGTCCAAAGGGGTTTGCACGGGGTGGTAGTATGAGACTGTCTGGCCCATTCTCCCACAACAAGCAAAGTGAAAGTATGTGATATACTAAGGAGATTAAAATTATAACTCTACCATGCCTTTAACCCAAAATGGTCTTGATATGATAGAGAGGTATAAGATATAAAAGTGTTTAACTCGTTAGTGGTAATGATTACACCTTTAAACATGAACTGTTTGATTTCCCAAGATCATAGGCATATGCATGCATTCAAACTAAAAATATGGACAGATTATGAAATATTTTACATGAATTGACATTAATAAAGAGGTGATCGAGATCATTAGTAAATATACTTGGGAATCAATGCCATTTTTTCAATCATTCACATAACTTAGCATACCATAGTTAAGGGAGTTCAAGGATGAAGACACTACAGCTATAATTTTACTAGGTAAGTTCATAGAAACCCTCTATAACAAGTGTATAAGAACTAAATTTTCTCAATTATATAAGTAGACATATAAATAAATAAATTAGGAGTAAATTCCTCATCACACCACCCAAAATAAGTAAACTTGTGAGTACGAAGGAAGAAGCCACAACCTCTAAAACAAAAAAGAGAACTTTACAAAAAACCATACTTGATGTGTTACCCAATTCAAAAAATAATGGATTTAAAAAGGTGTTTAGAGATGTATCTCACAAATGCAGAGACCCAACTATTTCTATCTCAGGGTGGGATTTGTTTTGGTACTTCTATGATAAGAGGGATGGTAAGATTCTAGTTTTGAATCCTTAGGCCTTAGACATGGCCAAACTAATAGTCCCAAATGTATTCATAGATGTTTAGTATATCAAAGTACTGTCATAACATTACCACCAAGTTATGAGGATTGTGAGAATGCTAGATGACTCACCATTAGTGGTATTGACTAAATCAATAATTGTAGAGTGTTTCATGTTAAATAAGTAATCCATCACCAGGATTGAACTGGATAAAAGTGAGGAAGACTATATGAGATTGATAAAAAACTTTATGAGTGATGAACTTCCTCTCCAAATGAAAAGGGATGAAAAAAAAGGATACATATTTCCCCTTCCAACAATGAGCCATTTGTCATGGAAGACTTTAAAGTCTATTTTAAAAGAACCTAATTTTATTTGTGCCAAGTGCTTGGGATTTATGCTCAGGAGAAGACACAAATCAGTCTCATGATGATGGCAACGAGGATTCAAAACCTTGAAGTGAATGTTGAGTATAGATTTTATGATCTAATTGAGAAATGGATACATGAGGGATTCTTACAAGTGTGAAAAAACTTGGCCCGTATCACTTTAAAAAAGTATTCCTTGCTATGTCATTTAATATTGTACTAGATTAGAGATAAATTGACTAAGAGGATGTGCTTGAGGATAACTGACCAGAAAGGAAATAGGTTACCCATACAACATTGGTGTTACATATGGGATAAAAGATGAATTAATAATGATTATTGACATTTCATCATGATTTTTTAGTAAGTGTCACAGTCACTCTTGGTTAAATTTCACCAACATTGCCCATGGAAATTAGAGAATCATTAAGAACCTTATTATTGAAGTTAGAACAAGGACATACCCATAATTTTGGTGACTAGTTCTTTCCAGTAGATCAAACAATGATAAGATTTCATGGGTGTACTCATGGCCCACACATTCTACCTATGTTTATTTCCCTTTAAATTAAATTTTTGGAATTTATGTGAAAAATTCTATGGATGGAGCAGGATGTAATGAAGAGGTAGAAAAAGGGGACATTCCTACCTAACTTAACTATATGTGGGGAATTTTCCATTGGGTCTGATACTCTAGAAGAGATACAAAGTTATTTAAATATAAGATATTCATTGAAGCCATTCTGAAAAAGGGTCTTTGACCCTGAAGGAATATAAATTTATAAGGCAAACACTAGTCATTAGTGTTTGTATTACCCATGAGGTTGATTATCAATAAGATGTAATATTATAACATCCCCCATTGTCTACATTGATAAAGGTGTAATAATTATTGAACAAATAAATGTTCTAAAATAAAAAAATTGAGAAGTTAAAAAGTACTAATGAAGAAACAAAGGAAGGAGCAAAGAGACAAACGCTCAAGGTATTGGAAAAGATCTTAGAGCATAGGGTTAAACTAATTGTGGACAAATTGGAAAATGTGTATAAATGTTATGTCTCCTTATCACAAGTAGTTGATCAAATCAAGGCCCATGTACCTATATAGGACTCATTCAATAAATGGCAACTTATACATCACACCTTAAAATATTTTTTCATACTTTTACAAAGGAGGGTTGAGCCCCCATATATTTAAAGCATATTGAGCAATTGGTTCGAATGGTCATAGATGAATTTCAATACATATTTGGAGAAGGACAAATGATCAAGGCCATAATGGATTCATTTCACATACTAAATCAATGGTTTGTTCCTAAGATACTAAGGGATGATGATGAACTGAAAGGCTCCAAGGTTTGGATAGATGAGTTTAGCAAAATTGTTCCCAACTGCCTCACTCATTTATAGAAGGATGACGAGATAAATATTTACAACCTAAATTTAACCTTGGATGGAATAATTGTACTAGATGTTGGATACTCAAAATTCATCATGGGTGCTAGATGGTTATTAGACATGAAATGGAAGAGTCACTTGGATAACACGAAAAATCTAGGAGTAAAAATGGCCTCATGATTACGTAGTGTACCAATACGAGTAGACATATCTAGCTCCCCTAGAAGAATAGACCTTCCAGTAAAGTACCAAGCCTTAGAGATATTATGATAGAGAAAGGACCTTGATAGATATGAATGGTCATGGGTACCTTACAATGACTAATGGACTTTGATATCTTACAAGTTCTCTGGACTTTAACATCTGATCATTTCTCTTCATTTCTTATCTTTCATTTCTTTTATGTAATCCTATGTAAAAAATGATAATTAAGACTTTTTTATTTATTTTAAAAGTGGGTAACTAAAAATATACTTTTTGACATGTAATTTGAAGCTTGTCGATTCCCTTACTCACCTATAAAAGAAAAACCAAGACCAAATGATAATCATCAATAGGGGAGTTAGTCAAGACAAAATTTTGAAAATGTGTTGTAAAATATTTTTAAAGATCAATAAAATGAAGTTATAATTGGTGGCTGAATTTTGGTTTCAATTGTTTGTTGAAGTGAATTAATGAATGTTATCTTGTTGTCTTCTCATTCTAGGGTGTTATGTTTTATTTCCCTATTAGCCATTTATCAAATGTCAAACACAGATGTTTCTAATCCCTAAAAAATGGTAACTTTTAATGTGTTTGTCTAAAAGTAAAATCCCATTTGATATCCAAAATCTTAGATTCAAACTCACATTCCACTACTATTCTACTAATTCAAGTTATTGATTATATATTATTTATTATTTGGACTTCAAGAAATGAGGAAAAAGACTTTAAGATGAAAATTAGATGATAGTTATCATAAATATGAAATTTTAGTGATAGATTATGAGTGATTTTATAGAGAAAATATGGCCCAAAATAATGAATATTTATCGTATCTTGGTTTAACAAACAAGAATGTTGTAAATCCACTAAGTAGTATATTATTTGTTTAATAGTGTTTAATGAAATTATATATGCAAGATCTTTATTTATATAAGAGATACTATGATATATATTTTGTTTTATAAGAAAGAAAAAGAGTGGAGCAAAAATTTGAAGAAATAATAAAAAGAAAGAAAAGATACAATACCGCCAACTCGTAAAAGCCATCGCATTTATGATTCAAAAAATTTAGTTAGTGAAAATAACAATTTTGATGATGTACAACTTGATATAGAACATGGTGATGTACAACTTGATATAGCACATGGTGATGTGAAACATTGTTATGATATCTTAGCACAAAGTCTAAGAGATATTACTGAGAAAAATGAGAGCAAAGAATTGTAAGTCTATGGATGATTTATTCAATATTATAGGATGTGTTTGAAGTGAAATATATTCAGATAATTACTGATCTACATACTCATGCCACACTTGATATGAACAAGGAGGATGAAGTTTTGATTAATAAAATTCATGAAGAGAGACCACTTGCATCTGGTCTGCCTTAGAGTGCACCTATTGCATCTCTAACTTTTAATGGAATGAGTTAATCAACCAAAACTATTGGTAGTGGTTTAATAGAAGATGTTTTTAATTTTTTCAAAAGACAAATATTAATTCAAGATTTGTATAAATATATATAGAGGAATATAAAATAAATAAAATTAAAAGGCAATAATCCATTCTTAATTGAGGTATCAAAATATGGTGAGCCCATTGGGCCAAATGCTACAAGGTGGGCCTCCAACTTGGATTTAAGATGTAGGGCCCATTTGAATATTTGTAAATCAAATTTTGTAGAGAAAAATCCATGAAGTGTGGAAAATGTTATACATAAAATGGAAAATTCTTTTGAGACTACTGGTGGATAAATGTCTAGAAAATATTACAAGTAAAAGATGATAGTTTCGATGAACAATTTTAGATATAATTGCATAAAAACAATCATGGAGGGAAAAGAGAGGTTAGAATCCACTCTATATCCAAAATAGTGGGAGGTATTGAAATAAAGTATTTTTTATGAATAATATTTGACAAAGAGTAACAGAGGCAAGAGAGCAAGAGATAATGTGAGGGCTAGATATACATTTGGTCGAGGTGGGTTGCAGGCCAAAATGGACAAATTTAGAGTATGTGTATGGTTTTTTGGTTCAATTTACATTGTGTTATTCATTTCAATTTTTTATTAAACTAACTATATGTTTAAATTGACATTATATTTTAGGTGGAAAATAGTAATAGAGAAGTAGGTGCAGAAGATCTTGTTAATTATATGGCAACACTAGATCCTAGTAAATATAAGAGTATGTAGTAAAAAATCTAGTTCCTCAACAAAGATTTCACATGCATCTATTAGACACCTAGTAAGAGCCTCTTCAGATCATGTCAAATCAAATGAAGGGTACCAATGTGTAATGAGTTTCATATACGATCTCACTAAGAAATTTTCATAGTTGGTTGCCTCTATTTAGGTTATAGTTTTTGCATGGAATGAGCATAATTACATAGATTTAGATGAGATAAGAGGATCTATTGATCTCATTTGTTATTTTTTGGAAATTATGTATACAAATGCCTCTTAATATGTAGAAAGAAATTTGAGTGAGGAGAGTCTAACCTAGTTTATTTATTATTGGAGTGATTCATAAAAAGTTCTTTTGGACAAATGTATAGCTTGCATTGTTTACTTGACTATTGAATGCTTTGTATATTTTTTTACATGATGGTTAAACCACATGCAAAGTAATTTTATCAAAGCAACATGAAAATGAAAATGCCTTGATGTCAATAGAGCTATCAATATTTATAGTGATCATGATGAAATGGACAAGATTGTAAAACATAGTCATAGTTGTGCTAAAGCTGAGGTAATATAATAGTTTTTGTCAGTTATCTATCCCAATGTTTTGTCATTCATGTTTAAAATATTTTTTTGGACAAACATTTATAGCTTTTGCATTCTTTAAGTTGTAATTTAATATGTCCCAATGTTTCGTCATTCTTCTTTTCAACAAATATTTATAGCTTTTGCATTCTTTAAGTTTTAAGTTAATATGTCATAATGTTTTGCCATTCTTCATGATTAAAATGTTATTTTAGACAAAAATTTGTAGTTTTTTCATACTTTACTTGAATTATATTAATTTTTTCATGATTATCAAACCACATGTAGAGGAATTATATGAAAGCAAAAAAATAAAAAGGCCCTACCAATAGAGCTCTCTGCAAAGCTTCACAGCTTCATGTCAATTTTAATAGTTATTATGTTGAACTCGATGAACATGCACATGATATTCATATTAGTATTGGTGCTAAAATTGAGGTGAGTGCTATGAAACCACATGTAAGTATGTACTATTCAAATAAGTCAAGGTTGTTTTATTATGTAAATAAAGGTATCATTACTTATGTGATATAAGTTGGTTATAATAGTAGTAAAGTGTAATTATCTACTATAAATAGAATATGGAAATAAGGGAGATCATATAAATTACATATGGAAGCTTGGAGCTTAGTTTGTAATAGAGTACATACATAGATTTTGACATAGATTTCAAATAGTGAGATTTTTTTTTAATATATTAGGTGCATGGTTTTAGGTTTCCTATCCCTACAATATTAGGTATGTAGGAATATAAAATATTTTAGGTGTAATATTGTTAAATAGAATAGGAGAAATACATAGGCTCTATCTCTATAGTTACTAAATTATTGTGTCAAATATTATCCCCTATTATCCTATAAAAAACCTTGTAAATTATCTAATGAGGGGTTCTAAAAAGTGTTGTAGTTTCCCAAAATAGGTAGTTGATCCAACCCTACTGAAAATGGGTCAATTTTTTGGGTCTCCTTGCGACTGCCTATGGTCTAAGGGTTCCCTTCTCAATATTGAACCTCCCATTTTGGCTAGTTTATCTTTATGTCAATTTTTTCAAATAGATATGTCTTTAAAACATCTAATTTTTCCTCTAGATTTCTACCAATATTGAGGCAAATTTCTTCAATAATTTTAGATTTGGTTGCAAGTTGTAGAAATGTCTTACATAGGTGATTTTGTGAATGAGCTATGATCTGTAAGTGGAAAAAAATAAAATTTATTATTTTCCCCAATTTATTATGGGTATAATTATGGCATAATCATGGGATTTTAATCACGTACACATAAATTATCATGTGATTGATTTCCCATAGCATTCATCCCCCCAAGTGAAATTTTACTTATCCCTAAGAGATGTGGTACATGTAGGATGCAAAAAAATAGGATGGGTTCATAATGATGGTTTTGAGTGGTGAGTTTTTATAGCTCATGACAACACTTAATGAATCATGTTTTAATGATTAAATATGATTTTTAATATAATACATGATATAACAAAGTGGTTTTATATGAATAAAAGATACACTGTATCTTTATAATCATTTATTCCTAGGGTTGTGGCATAGGAAATCTACATGTGAGTATTTTTTGGAATGGAATCTTAGCTTGTTGTTTCCTCATACAATTATTACGTTGGTAGTCATGATTTTGTTGTATTGTTACCCTTGGGTAATTATGTGATCATAGTGTCTTTTCCTTTAATTATGCCCTCAATAACCTACATGCAATCATGATGATATACAAAGCACTGGAGCAGTGGTCTTATAGTGGTAAAAGAGACTATTTCCATCCTTTCATAAGGTAGTTACTATAGATCTTTATTTTTTATCCAAGTCAGATACTTTATGATCATGGAGGGTGGGTGATGGCATTTTATGCTCTTAATCTCCTCTATATGTGTTTACTGATGGGTTGTTTCTCTTATGTCTTACTCCTAGTAAATGAGGATGTTTTTTGATGGATTATTTGTTTAGTGAACTTTTAATTTGGAAATCAACTAGTTTATCAAAATTGGGACCTGTGATCCAGAAAAGATCCTAGATCTCTCTTATTGGCAAAGTGAAAATATTTTCCATGAAGTTATTAGAAGCTGAGAATGGTTCTTTTATATCCTTTTAATCATTAATTTTGATTTGCAACACTCCAAATGGAGATTCGAAGTGTATGACTTTGTTGTAACACTTTGTTATTTAGGGGTATGGTCAATCCTTAACAATGCTTAAATTTTATAATCTAATCTTCCTTCACTCCTCTATATTGTCTAGTGTCTTTCATGAATTTCTCAATAGCCCATAGCCAAATCCATATCTCATCACTTGTGACGAATTAATCTACAACTACTAGAGAGGTGTATATAGGGGTGAGGATGTTCCTAAAGTAATTATAGGTTGAGCCTGTAACCACTACAAATTTATGTTTAGTGGTGAGGGAGGTGCTTGTAGCAACTAAAAAATAGTGCATAACAACTATAAGAATGACACTTATTGTATTTATACCATCCACATCTTCATGGCACATGATTGCTAACATATTGACATCTTTTGTATTTAATAGCCATTTTGTATCCAATAACAAGAATCTAATTTTTGTTTAATATGTTTGGTGCATGGTTACAAGTTTCTTATCATCAATTTTTTAATTTATTATTAATATTTATTAAATGTTTATCTGTGTGTTATTGAATGTTTTATATCTCAATATAATGTGTATTTTTTTTTGTATATATCTATTGATAAACTCCAAGAAAGGGATGAAGTTAGGGTGTTGGATTGATTTGATGGTGTTGTTGTGGGAATTGGGTGGATTCATTCACTATCTATTAAAAATGGAATCAAACTGAAAGGAATAGGAGATGTAAATATAAATATTTTAAAGGTCATAATTAATATACCCCTTTTTTATGAAGACAAAATAGATGGAGCTATCTATCTAAAAGAGAAAGAAGGAACCTTCACATGGTGGCCACTAAAATATTTGAAAAAAATGACATAGTTGATGTTTATCATGTATTAGTTGTTAGACATCTTGGTCCACTTCTTTATGTAGTAGTTTGAATGTGTTGTCTATGGATCTTTATCATGGTGTATTTGGAAGACTTGAAAACTCTTAGACTTTAAAATACTCATGTATTTATATCTGAACATCTTATAGTTCATAAAAATTGCATTATATATTTTTTATTATAGATTACCTTTTTTATCATGATGTTGAATCAATGTTTTAACTGCTAGCATGTTGTAGCTTATTGATATATGAAATATTTTTATTTGATTTTATTTTTTAATTTAAGTTTAATAATATGTTTATTTATGTCCCTATTAATGGGTCATTCATCATCGATAAAAAGGTTAGAAGAAGAAAACAAAATTGGATGCCCCCTCTTCAAGGGTGGTTTAAACTAAATTTTGATGGTGTAGTACATGGTAATTTAGGTGCATTCAAGGTGGGATGTATTATTCATGATTTATATGTATCAATGATCAGAGCCTTATCTAACAAAATCTAGGATGGTTCCAACAATGAAGTGGAAGCTCAAGCTCTGGCAAGTGGTATTGAAGTGGCTATCCAATGCGGGATCCTAAATCTGATTATGGAAAGTGACTTTCAAGTTATCCTTGTAGCTATGGTAAAAAGAAAGGATAAATCATAGCATTTAGAGAATATATTAAAGAAAACTTGGAATGTTTTGTAAGTTTTATCTGTTTTAAAGTGGTGGCATTGCTTTTTGGAGGTGAATATGACTGAAGACTTCCTTAAAAAATATGGTATCAATCAACCTAAGGTTTATAGGTTGGATAACATCCAGGAATCTTTGGAGGATTTCCCTATAGCCTCGTTGATTAATATTTGTTGATTTCCACTTAGATATCCTTTTGTATTCTTTTGTCACATAAAGTAATTGCATAATGATTGTTGCGTTTATTAGAGCCTTTAGTGGTGTTCATGGATACATACTAACACCTTGGGCATGATATCTTTCAATCCATTTAATAATTGATTTTTAAGAATGTGTGTGAAGTGACTGGGGAGGAGGATTTATATTTATGTTTGGATGGTGTTTTAATTGGGGTGATTGATAGCTCTCCTTTGCACATGGGAGCTAAGAAGTTTCCCCTATGCTCCATTATTCATTTGATACTATGTTTAGTGATGTATATGTGTGGGTGTCCTTTGTAAAATTTGTGTTGTCATATTATTTTTTCCACTACATACATATTTGGGTTGAGTTAAGTGAGGGAGATGGCCTTTGAGAGACTTATACTATGATCCCATCTCCAACAATTTTTTTGGCTACCCTGAAAGGAAGTGCATGTTTCTATAGTGGATGTTTTGGGTGAAGTGTTCTTGGTTAAATGGGTAAAGTTTAGGTTAAACTTAAAAGTGGCTATCATCTTTAAATCTAATCTCAAGTTCCTAATCTCTGAGGTGAAGGTAGTGGTGAAGGTTGTAGCTTTCTACGTTACCCCAAAATGTCAAGTTGGCCTAATCAATAAAATATATTTGCATGATTTGACCCCTCTCCCATCCCTCTTGTTCTCAACATAAGATTCTGTAGGTGTCATGCTTACTTCTACTTTTCATGATTTGGAAACTAGATTCTTGATTCTCTTAAATGTCATGGAGGATCTCCTTAAGAAGGTCATGATCCTGAATATGAAGATTGGTAAATTTGTTTCAATATCGATTATGTCATAAATGAGGAATGTCATCCTAGAGTTGGTGTTGTTACATAGCCACTAATATGAGCAGAAGAGGGTGGAGGTAGTGAAGAAGCTGGTCAGATGGGTGTTACATGTAATTTTTGAAAAACTATTTAGTATAATTTGGCACTAGTGGATGTTATAGACCATGGGATGATAGAGGTGACGATGTCCTATGTGCTTTCCTCATCTGGGGGATTTAATAAAAAGGTCTAGGTGAGTGAACCAACTATGGCAGGGAAGGAGGAACATGTGGGGGGAAAATATGATGTGGTACTTCTATAAAATATAGATGAGGAGGGCATCATGGGTGCTACTATGTAAACTATCAGTTCTGTGTCCTTATTAGTTTTTCATCTTTTAGTCTATCTAGTTTTTTGGGTTTATGGTTGTTTCATGTTACGCGGGGTTCCTACATGTCCCTTTGATGTTTCTCTTAGTCTCAAATTTTGTTGATGTCTATTGTTTTTTTGGTTTTGATTGGCTCTATGTCAGGCATTGTAAAAAAATTTACTTTGTGGGCTGGGGGCCCAATACTAAGCCTAGAATGATCTAAAAAATTATGTTTATTTCTGTATTTTTATTTGCTTTTATGTTTTATTTCAAGTTTAATAATATGTTTATTTATGTATTATAAAATTTATGATATTTAATAAATTGTTCATATCATATAAATGAAAATTTACTACTAAACTAGTAGTAAATATAATGATTATGTAATTAATAAACAATGTATCAATATACTATTAGTTGACAAAAATTAGTGAACAAAAACAATTAAATAAACTACCAAATGATGGTAATTAAAAACTAAAATGACTAAATTTACTACCAATTAGTCGAAATTAGTTAATTAAAATAACTAAATATACTACTAATTGACATCAATTAATAATTAAATTGACTAAATATACTACCAATTGATATAAATCAATGAATAAATATGTTTAAATATATGACTAGTTGATGGAAAAATAATGATTAAAATGACTAAATATACTAATAATGGATGGAAATCATTTAATACAAATGACTATATATACTACCAATAGATGGAAATTAATGAATAAAAATGACTAAATTTACTATCAATTGATGGCAATTAATGATTTCAATGACTAAATAAATGACAAGTTAGTAACAATCAATGACTAAATACACTACCAAATTAATTAATCAAAACAACCAATAAATGACTAAAAATGGTTTAGTCATAAATTTTTTAATGTTATAGATGACCGACAATAAACTATTAATGGTCAGGTGACCAAAGCTTAGTCATTTATATACAATTTTAAATAGTTTTTTTAGTCATTTATTGTTCTTTTTATATTAGTGTTCTTTGGGAACATCAATTTTGTAAGAAAGTTCATTTCTCATTTTGCATAGATCATGAAGCCACTAAATGACATGTTGAAGAAGGATGCCAAAGTCATATGGAATGAAGAATAAATAAATGCCTTCAATGACATTAAAAAATTAATTGGATAAGTTCGTACTAATAACCCCTAATTTCACAAAAGATTTCTATCTCTATTATTCTGATTTTGATAATACAATAGTTATATTTTTAGCTTATAAAATAGATGAGTGTGATCACCCTATTGCATTTATGAGCAGTAATTTTATTAATGTTGAGTTAAACTATTCACTTATTGGAAAACAAGCATTGACTTTAGCTAAGGCAGTTAATAAATTTAAACACTATATTCTTAGGAATAAAGTGCATGTAGTATTGCCAAAACCTGCCACTAAACTTATGTTCAATTATGTGGGTTGGGAGAAAGAATGGGTAAATGGATGTATAATCTCTAGGGATATGATCTTGAGATGAAAAATACAAAGTTGGTAAGATGTCAAGGATTGATTTAAATGATTGTCAATAATAATCCTAAAGTGAATGCCATGCACATAGACCAATAACATTTTTAACCAAATGATTGGTTCTAATGAAATTATTCATCTTATAATCAATGCTTCTTGTCCTATAGGATTCAATAGAGATAAAAAGAGTGCTTTGAGGCTCAAGGCATCACATTTCTTGATCAAGGATGGAGCACTCTTCAAGAAGAACTATGAAGGCATATACTTAAGATGTGTTTCAAAGGAAGAACTAGCTAAGATCTTGTGTCCTTTCCATGAAAATCATGGAAGTGGACACCCCTCTAGAAAAATAAGAGCTCAAGATCATGAGGATAGGTTATTATTGTCCATCCATATTCAAGGATGCACATAAACATGTTAGAAAGTGTCATCAATGTCATATTTTCAACACTAAGGAACCAAGAACAACTATGCCATTTAAGCATGTTATAATTGGCAAGCCTTTTGTTCAATGGGAATTAGAATTTCTAGGGGTCATCAACCCTAATTATTAAGATGGACATAAATATGTGATTAGTGTTACTGATTACTACACCAGATGGATGGAAGTAGTGGCAACCAAGCAATGTATAACTAAAGATTTGATCAAAATTTTGGAAGAAAATATTTGCATAAGATTTGGGACACCAATTTCATAAGTTTATGATTATGTATCAGACTTCATAACTATTAAGATGACTGAGTGGGCCTAAGATAACAACATAATTCTTAATTTCCCATCAAATAACTACCCTCAAGGTAATAGAGTCTTAGAATGAACAAATAAAAACTTGATAAAAGCCACTAAAACGTCTACATCTAAGAAACCAAGGACATGGCATAAATTCCTTAAATATGTTTTGTGGGTAGATAAAACTAGAGTGAAGCAATTAATAAAATCATCACCATTTATGCTAGTATATGGTCAAGAACCAATCTTCCCCATTACCCTCAAGCTACCAACTTAAAATTTCATACAAGAGTATATGGAAGAAGACTAATAATTTGCAAATTTAATGCTACTTGACATCATACAAATGCAAGATGTAAGAAAATGAACATTTAAAAACTTTAGTAGACATCAAATCATAGTCAAGAGATGGTTTGACAAGCGTTTAATAATTAATGTCTTAAGGAAAGGAGACCTAGTTCTTCTTTGGTACAAAGCATCATAGCCTAAAAGAAAACATAGAAAATTCACTCTTTTGTTGATTGGTCTATATGAAATTGATGAAAAATTTGGATACAACACCTTCAAGATCAAAGACTTGTAGGGAACAAAGTTCACATTAACAACCAATGGGTAACACCTCAAGCACTACTTCTCTTCTATACCACCCCAAGATTTCATGGGGTTATTTGTAATATTATTTAGGTTTAGTGTAGGTTTCCTTAGATTAGTTTCATTTATTGTTCCTGGATTGTAAATAGTTCTTATAAATATTTATTTCCTTACTATTTATTCTTTGCCTATTTATTATTTTGTTTATTTTTTGTTTCCTTTAAATTTGTTATCTGATTTCAATAAGTATTTTTCATTATAGTTTCCAGATCCTATACATATAGTTTCTCAAAAAAAACCTCTCAAATCAAGAATATCGGTATGAATCCCAAACATTGGTTGACTATGGATTTTGAAAATCGAAACATGATGTTATAGCTTTGAGAAATTGGTGAGGATTGATGTCTAGATTAATTTTTCCTTAAAATCTTAAGCCTTGTTCTAATATATGTTTGATTCTAATAAGGATTTCACTTGTAGGATGAAAATTTTAATTATTTAGACAAAGTCATGTTAGCACTTAAAAACCATTATTCCCTAGGATGAAGTTTATGACCAAGGATGACTATTTGAAGATAAGATATTTGATCAAATCTTGAAACCTAGATAATTTTGGTTTCTAATGTTTTTTAAAAGCTAACTATACTTGAAAAATACAAAAACTAATAGATTTATTGAAAATTTAAAATATTTCTATGCAAATGTGATTTTGGTAACCTCTACTGAGGCTATAGATGCCTGGTTGGTAGTAAAGCAAGTCGTTGAGGAGAGCCAAAGGTATATTTATCGGGGTTATAGATGCCTAGATGGAAACAAAGTAATTCCCAAGCCTTTACTTATCTAAAATTGTGATTATTAATGAAAATATAAATAGTTTAAGAGTTAATATTAATCATCAAGGTCTTAAAGTCTGAAATTTGTTCTCTAAATCCCATTGAAATAAATTAAGAAACTAAAACACATACATAACATGACTAAGTTTTTGTTTTTTAGTCTAATTCTACATGTTCAAGACTTATTTTAATCATGAATTGATCTTCATGATGGTACTTGACCATATGGAATAAGAAGTTTGGTTGTTATTTCAAATCATGAGTATCTATGTTTTAACATTTTGCCATGTTTCCCCCAAAAGTCACCATTTGTTGAAGTCAACATACCCTAATTTTTGAAAAAAGAGGACCCTTGTTCAGTTCTAAAAATTGTGTTACAAATTAAAATTCAAACTGATTAAGAGTGCATTATTTCAATATCATGGTTCTCATTATATTTACATTTGGCATGTCAACATTCAATTTTCATTTGACTTTATCTAATACTATTAATGTTTGATCTTTGTTTATATGTTGTAGGTTTGATGGAGTATCATTCAAATAATCATTATTTGGGATTTTTTGCTTTAAATGTCAAATTAACCCTTAATTGGTTAAATGATGTGATTTTAATTGATTCTTATATATTAAACTTTGCTCACAATCGATTAATTGAGTCTATGTCTAAATAAAGTTAAAAAACCTTAGCCTGCCTGTGTTAGCCTAAGTTATTTTGAAATAGATTTAAATTTATGTGGGATCATATTTACATGGGAAAATTTTTATAGATTAGACCTAGTTAAAAAATTTAGCCTAAGTCCTAATTATATTTATTAATACAACGAAGACCTTAGTCTAAAATTTTATACTAAGTTTATACATATTTGATGGGACCTTATGTCTATAATTTTATGAATGTAAGTACTAATTAAAACTAAATATTCCAGGTGTTAAGATCTAAAAGATTGAAGAAAATATCGATGATTCATGGGTAAATCCAAAAATCAATAAGTCAAGGAAATGATCAGTGGTGCATGTTGTTTCATGCAACAGAGATCTAATCATGAACAAGGAATCAAAGCATCAAATGTCCTATAAAGGAATGTGAGATTGAAAAGCAAAAAGATCTCAGTAAATTAATAATGGATCTAATGGAAATAATATGTCAATAATTCAATAAAATTGTAAATAAACATGAGGTAAACAAGTGTCATGATCTCAATAAAAATCAAATAGATTGCTGGTCTATGGTAGATCATGTATCCAATAGATCGATGGCACAAATGAAAGTAGACATTTTAAAGGGCTTAGATCAAATATGGTAGTGACATGTTTTATAACCATGATGACTTAAATGTAGATTGTTGAATAGCATTCAAGCTTATTTATCTAGATCAATGATGTAGAAAAAATAAAAAAAGTTAATGTCCCAGATGGAATGAGAAGCTGGAACATGGTACAGAGGAGTTTAAGTGATGAAGTCTAAATTTAACTTAGATCAAGAGCTTGTAGATTCAGCAAGTGGCATGATCAAATAGATCTTAATATAGATGTAATGGCTTGGGATGAAAGATAATGATAAAAGGCTCCAAAATACATAATAGACACTTTTTAAATAAATGGTCATTATGACACGACATTTCCACATAGGCAAAACACATAAAATTGAGAGATATTTTGGACCTAACACATGAAAGGTATAAATATCCACATCAAACGTAATATAAGTCACAAAACTCACTGTTTGAATTGGCTACTACCATTAAAACCTTGTATGAATCTTCAAAAGACCTAAGGTGTATGGATTACCCTAGATTACCTCCAGAATCACTATAATTAAACAAAAATAGTTGAATTGTCAGACTTAATTAGATAATTTTATTATGATTAATAGATTATATCCTACAAGCATGTTTCCAAGTAACATGTGGAGCTATATTTGATAAATAATGCAAAAGGGTGCATGTTCAAAGATATAGTTTGTAGCAACTACTTTGAACACCTGAGATAGTAATTGTTCTAAACTATTCTAGACAATTGAAAATCAACAAATGGTCACCATGGAGCAGGAAAATATTCTCTTTGTAAAATAGATCCATGATAATATTGTGGTAATACAAATGACTGGACTCTACTACGTAGCAGGCTATAACTGGTATTCCCATGGATAAAGCAATCCCTATAATAAAAAAATCTATAGAAGCAATGGGAGATATATGTTTGTATCCAAATTATACAATTATAAAGATTAAGGGAATTCAAAATTCTCCTCTCAAGCTACATGTCCATGTTCTTAATATTTTAACTAAGCAAGAGGTAGCCTACCAATTGTTCCATGGTGTTGATGGTATTTTCAAAACTAAAAGGGACTCCTTCAAAACCTCATTATGAATATTGGCAAGACAACATTTAGACAATGGGATAAAATTAAGGCAACATCTAAGTATAGATTATCTTTCAATCTACAGATTGATGAACTTATAAATTGGGACCCCTATGGAAAGGTCAAGGAGCATTTGAAACACAAAGGGATGTTGAATGTGCCATATGAGCATGAGCCTAGTTCATTTCATCCTATATACACCAAGGCATATACTTAATTTTAAGTCATAAAAATGTTTAAGAAACATAACTTAAGGCCTGAGTCAATTCTAAAGAGAAATCATAAAATGGATGATAAATGGCAATTGTGACCCAGGAAATATCATTTGATTAGTGGTGAACCTTTAAGCACATTCAGAGTAGCTAGAAGCTACTATCAAGGACCTAAAATAGAAGAAAAAGAATTTAGAAGAATATTCTATCTTGTCAGTACCAGGAGACAACAACCATGTATGACTTATTCAACTCTTTGAAGGTGGTAAATTCCAAGTAGGACTTGGTAAACAAACAAGGTGCTTTGGCTATAGGCCATGTTGGCCAATGGTAGGCTTTAAGATACAAGGTGAAGGATTTGGTAAATAATTTAATAGAGGATAAAATTATTGAATTTATCCTAGTCTATTTGAATATGACTATGGAAATATTGGTTGATAAGATCAAGGCATTCAATAAATGGTCAAACGCCATGGGAGATATCTCTAATGATCTCTAATAACTCAAAAATATGATGATGTACATACTTGGGAGTTTGATCAAAGATCATACTTCAGTCAATCCCTTTGGCCTTATCACTGATGAGGAGTTCAAACATAGAGATACTCAACTCATGAAAGCGGTAAGGAATCAACACCAAGGGAAGACTAGGGCATATAATTAAAGGATAATGGACATGATTTTTTCAGTTGAGGAGAAGATGGTAGATGATAGGAGCATCAATGAAGCATTGAATAGGATAGACAAGGACCTCAAAGGCCTAAAAGATCAATAAAAGGGATATTTTCATGGAACTCATTGTCAACCTCAAGATAATTGATGGGCAACACTATATAAGGAATATTTTGTAGTAGAGACAAAGGATTGAAGAAACAAAAGAGTCTCAAAGTCAAATTGGTTGACATAAGTATATTCCTTTTGTAACTTTACATGTATATTATTTTAAGAGAGAATATTATATTTCTAAATTAGTGTGAAATATTTTAAAGTGCATTACTTATAGGTAATTCATTTAAAGAGTCTCATTAATTCTAGAACATTATACAAGGACAATTGTCATAGACACTACAATTTTCAATTGACATGATCGATTCATATAGCTCCTTAGTCTTATATAAAATGGGTATTGTCAATTGTAAAAAGTAGAGGGTTTTTTTCAGGAAAAAAAACTTGGTGTAATCTTTGAGAAATTAATACAAGCAAGGAATTTTATAAATATTATTTGGTGTTTGTTTATCTATTTACTATTATGGCTGCTCTCTCAATGATCTATTTAGATGTTCAAGCTTGAATTATGTTTATGGATTCTAGATGTGCTTATTTTAATGTAGAGATGTAAATTTATGTTTATACTAGATTTATTGGAATACCTTAGGTTCATTTCATTTTATTTACTTTTCTTGTAGATGTTCTAAAGTGATTTTCCTATAAGGTGAATCTTTAAATTAAATCTGGTTCTTATTTGCATTATTTTAGTATCCTCACATGTTTTGTTGATATATGATAGGATCTGAGAATTAGATATTTCATGTCATATATTGGTTTAAGTAACTATTTGGATGAAATTTAAGCTCTTTCATAATGTCTAGGTTGAAAATCAAAGCACCTTCTTTCTTCCCTACCCTTCCTTTTTCTCATTTTTTGATGAACTCACTTTAGTTTAGCTTCATTAAAAATATTCATGCTAGCTTGGACCTT